>VFFE01006991.1:799736-817020 GCA_008921705.1 Burhinus oedicnemus | reverse complement strand
CCCCCCCCCCGCCTTTTCGGATATTTAAAAAAAAACAAACACCAAACCCCAAACTACTCAGCCGGCGACGTGTACGTTTCTGTAGTAAGGGCAGTTCATTAGAAAAGTGATACTAGCAGGGAAATTAAAAGTAGCGGTGACAGAGCCCCGGGAGCGGCTGGAGGCAGCGCTGGGGGACCGGCGGTGCCAGCCGGCGGGAAGGGGCGCGGAGGGGCTGCGCGGGAGCGGCTGGGAACGCGGGGGGCCGGGGCTGGGAGCGCAGGGTGCAATGCAGAACTGGAAGCACCGAAACTCTGCATTTTGTGCACAGTTCAGCGCTGGGTGGCCATTTTTCTAGTTTTTTCCTGACAGGCTGTTGGCCCCCCCCCAAAATCCTGGTTTGGGGACTTGAAAAAACAGCCCCCCGGCACCCCTTTCCTAGGGCTGTGTCGATGCCAAGCGCTTGCATTTTTGGATCCCAAACCGGTGATCCTTCGGCAAGCTTTTAAACCTCGTTAAGATGTAGCTAACCATTTGTGAGAAGGATTCCCCCCCCCCCTCCTCCCCCTCCCCCGTCTCTCTGGAGTTCGTATGCTTGTTCCCCTGTTCTTTCCAGGGAAGGATTTAGTCCCTGGTGTGATGGCTGGAATGGTGACACGCAATTTGGTGTGCTGCCAGATGCTTACCTTCTTTCAGAGTTTGGGATGGGCTCAGGCAGCATTAAAAGCTTGCCAGGAGGATGCTGTTATATGGTTTCCTCCATTTTCGGGCTATATTAGAAGCAGTCTGAAAATTACTGGATTATCATCCCTCACACTGTAACTACAAGACTTTCAAAGAAGCGTTCTTAGATAGGCTTTGTGTTTTGGGTTTTTTTCCTTTTTAACCTTGGAAATTGTTAGTCCTGGTACCTAATAGGGAGCTACTCTGGTATCCTTGTTCTTGTAATTTGCAGGCATCTCTATTGATTCTGAATTGAACAGTTTTTAACACCAAATTCTCTTTGTTATGAAGAGTTGGGTATTTTAACAAGAATTCCTGAAGAGATACCCCCTAACGTTCCTAGAATCCCCCCCCAACCTTTGCCAAGTGCCATAAACATGTGCAGTTAATGTAAATTTGTCAAGAAAATGGCCTTTTCTTCCCCCTCCCCCCCTTTTTTTTTTTAAATTGGGAGACAGCAGGAAAACAGATTATCAGTATCTCAGTACTACTCCTGTCCTTCCTGCAGCAGCATTTATCTCAGCATATGAAGTTTCTTTCAGAGGTAAATGTTATAGAAGTCCCTTGCTCAAATATTGGTTGCACATTACTGCTCAGAACTAGCTTAGGAAGGCACTTTACTATCTCATGCAACCTTATCTGCCGTTCCACAACTTCATAACAAACCCATTGGAACATGAAATGACCTTGGAAAGGCATCTTTCAGTCTGACACGAGGCATTCTCTTACAGGGAGCAGCACTGCTCCACGCAGATTGATGCTTCTAAACTGTTTTTTTTTTTTTTCCTTTTTTTTTTTTTTTAAAGAGGGGAGGGAGATGGGTGGAATATTGAATTTGAAAGGAAAATATTTTTTTAAAAACAAACCCACTCAGCTGAAGTTGAAGCACCACTCAGCTGAAGAAGAGGTATATTAAGAATGTACATACGATAGTGACACTTAAGTCATGGGTGAAAACAAGTCTTCAATTTTAATCAAAGGAAGACAGCATTTCCTCTGCCAGTTCTGATTTGCTCATTCATGAGATCTTCAAAAGCCCAAATTATTAGTGGGACTAATTGAAAGCAAGTTGGGTGTGTTAAATGGAGAAAAGAAGTGATGAAGTCTGAAGAAAGCTTTACATTTAATTGCATTGTTCTTGATGTCATAATGTGATGCTTCTATGTCAAAAATATTCCAGAACCCTTTCAGTCCCCAAAATGCTGTTCCTCTGGAAAAGCTGCAAGAGCACTTGAGAATTAGCAGCAGTGAAGAGAAGTCTTGCAGCTGTCGAGGGAATTACGGGAGGTGGTGCCTGGCCAGTAAGCTTAATGGGGTTTTGGCCCACATGCTGGACTTGACACTTCAGGTCTTCCAAAAGGATGGTGGACGCTTTCCTGCCCAGGGTGGTTTTACCTTTCACGAAGATGGTGCCTCCTGTAGAGCAGTGTCTGCTCACAGCCTCCCACAGTGCTCCAGCCTCAGGAGCTTGTGGTACGAGTGCCACCTGCTGGGTGATGAGCACACTTTATATAAATTATGTATAATTTATATATATGTATGTATGTATACATACATATACGATGTTCATGTATATGTTTATTTACATATGGGTGTATGGCTTTTTCACAGAGATGTTCTCGGGTGACCCTACCAAACCTTGCTAAGACCTGAAGTTTCTCACCTTCTGAGGACTTACTACAGCTTGTGTTTTGTGAAACTCAAATAGCACTTGGGTTTTGTGTTGCAAGAGTAGAGGAGAGATTTTGATACTGCTGATGTTTAATGCTGCCTTTGCTTTACTGAAAGCACCTGGGAATTTTCAGTTGTATAGGTCATTGCTCATGATGTGATAAGCTTTCAGAGTTGTCTCGATGGTCAGATATCGAGGTGTGGATGTAGGGCTGTGGACCTGAAATGGAGACCAAGCAAACCAAACTCAACTTTGTTATGTATCACTTAAATCTCCATAGCACTGCTGATTTCATCATTTCTCATGTCAACTATCTTATTTCCATAAAGTTTTATGAGCATCCCATTTTGATGCAGAATAGGACTTCTCATTCAGATCAGCTGAAGATGTATAGAATTTGCAGGATATTGCTGGACGGTCTTTTCCATTTTAAACAACATTTTTTCATATGCACACTTTAATAACCTTTGTATAGATGAGTAAGATAGAAAGGTTTGATCCTGTCCTAGGAGTTCCACTGGCAGGTGACATCATAAATCCAAATCTGACATCATCCCCAGCAATGGCTTTCCAATTTCCATTAGTTTCCATTTCTTCTAGCCTGCTGGAGCATTGGCTGGGATGCTGTTTAAATACCGGTTTGATTCGGCTGGATCCAGAGTGAAATCAGTTGCAGCATCAAGGCTTGTAGTTGTTCTGTATTGTACTGACAGTATTAGGGAAAGATGCATAGCCCTGTTTTGGGGTTTTTTTTTGTTGGACAGCTGACGTCATTAAGGCTTTATTGTTTATTTCTTTTCTGGTACACTGGTGCCAGATGAGTCTTTTAGCCTGCCTGTGGGTTAGGAATGGATCCAAGCTGAACCATAGAAGTTTTGAGGGAACTTTCAGAAGCTTTCAGCTGGAAAACCTATATTGATGTACTTCTGTGATAAATGGATAAAATGCTTCACGTGGTTTTGAAAGTGTGTTCCTCCACTTGAGAGCTGTACGCTGGAGAGTGCGTAACAGTCAGGAATGAGTTGATGGAGCAAAAAGCAAGTAGTGTAATTGCAGAGTTCATCTTAAAGTGTGATTCTAGCCAAAAAACCCCACACCTGGCATATCAAGAGGGATTACAAGGTAGGCTTTTGAGGAGGGGGACCCACAGTAATAATGCGTTACTAAAGATCACTGTCTCCTAAAACATTCACAGTTAATTTGATGCTTGAAAAAATGTGATTTCAGTGTCTGGTGAAGAACCAATTGACCCTAAAATTGCTGCCTGAAGCTGAACCAACGTTTTCAGTTTCATAACCAGTGTCATGCAAAAATAGCATGTGAAGAGGAGCAGGGGAATGCAAAACGTCTCTGTGGTCTTGCTCTAATGTATTTCTCCTCACCCTGACCAAAGCAACTGGCGTGTGGTGTAGGCAGTGGATGCTGCTGCAGTGCTCAAGGCAATTTACATCCCATCCATTCATCCATCCCATATCGTGACTCCCCCCACCCCACCCCAACCTTCTGAGCTGCTAATGGAGAGCTGCCCCTTATAACGTGTCAAACTTCAACAACCACCTTTTGTTCTCGCTCAGAAATGCATATGCAGTAATGTCAATGGGGATGCTGCACTGCTATCCCTCTCTCCTGTCCCCTCCCCATCCTAAGTAAACTAGTTCGGCAACTCTCCTGCTCAAATTCCGCCAGTTTTGAGTCATCTGTACTCTTGTGTTTTGTTCCTTCCTCCTGTTTTTGCGCACCGTGTTTCCCAGTGTTCCCACCTACTCAACATCTGCTTTCCTGTGAGCTCTTGACCTCTCACCTCCTGATAAATTCATTAGTGTTCATCTTGCTCCGAGCCACCACCAAAATCTCACTTGCCTTAATTTGAAGTGCTGTGTTTAGTCAGGTCACTCAATGGTCATTACAGTCCTTGGAAGTATCTTGGAGTCATGTCTGCTCCACTAAAAATGTCCTTCCAGTAATATCAACTTCCCTTGCAGAGGGAAAACGCTGGTAATTTCTTGAGGGCAATCTGTAGCTGCAGTCATAATGACAGTGATGGTGCACGGTCACGTCTCTGGGGAAGGACTGCGGTTCACAAGACCGACAAGAGAAATCAGAAACGAAGGCAAATCCTTTGCAATCTCTTTTCCCTTTCCTCTCCAATATTCTTCATGTGAAGGCGTTGGAAAGGCTCCTACTGTAAAAGCACTCCTACAAAAACAGCAACAAAAAAAGTTGCTCGCTAGCAAAGTGGTAAATACATGAGCAATCGTCATCCTCCTTCTGGAGTCTTTCGTGCTGTCTTATTAATGGGCCGTGGAGGCAGAAGAGGAGGTAACTCATCAGCCACTATCCATAGGGGAGCTGCAAATTAGTTGACTGCACCAGTTATGTTTTCCTTTTTGACGCCAACAGATGAATTTGCCTTCATATGGCACGGTTTCTACAGGGATCAAAAAAAACCCATACCAGGGTCTGTGCGGGTGGCTCGCTGCCTTGGGATTTCTGGAGGCCAAAATGCTGCCCCGGCCCCAGACCACTTTGCTGGGTCCCAGCGGAGATGGTTGAGTCGTGAGGGTGTCCGTATTCCTGAGAACAATTGATTTGAAGAATTTGGATGGCTGAAACACATGAAATGGGAAGATGTCCCAGTCTGTCGTGAGAGACTTTGCAGTGACCTTTGGCTTCTTGGCATCTCGTCAGCCTTGGCGCTGTCTGCACAGTGGTCAATCTGATGATGATACAGCTGCTGGGAGAAGGTGGCAGCATTTTCTTCGCCGCCGCCGCTGCCTCCTCCACTGCAGGCTTCAGCGCTCTCCTCGTCTGGTGTCTCTGCACTTGGGACCTTGCGCTCTTCCTCAACTTGCAAACGCAATTGGTTTCTCTAGTCAAAAGAAGAGCGTTTCTTTCACTGCCGTTATGTACACACGTGCAATTTGTTTAGGGTAACCCATAGCAATTGGCATTTTGTACAGATGTCTTCGAAGCATTCCCTCTCCAAAGGAATAACAATAAAGACCCCCAACCAAACAAAAAAGCAAAAAACCAAATGCTAAATTAGTGGAATGTTTTGGAGCAGTTGCCAAAAGAAATCAACGCTGAGCCTGGGAAAGCTGTAAAATTTGTTCTTTGGCTTTTTATTAGTAGGAGAGAAGTGGCCCTTACTGGGTCTGGTCACCCGGTCACTGTTGGAGGTCCAAATCCAAAAAACCTGTTATTTCAGCTTGGGTGTTCTTGACGCTTTGTAGGCGCATAATGGTGTGTAGATACTTAGCTGTGGGGTAGGCCGCAAGTCCCTTAATTGCAAAGAATAAATTATCAATCCCCCATCCTTGACTGACGATTCTGAAAATGAGCTGTCGCTGTGGCCTGTGGTGGTTTTGACTGACTTCCCTGCCAAATGTTACATCTCTTCGTCAAGGATTTAGAAATGTCAGCAGTATGAGAAAATAATATACCTTTTCTGTATGTGATGTTGCCCACCTGTTACTGCCTGATGGGGGAAAGTACAGTAAAAGATTTCTTTTTTTTTAAAATATTTTTTACCCTCACAAAATCTTCCTCATGACAGATCATTGTTAGACTGTAATTATTATTCTTCTATCAATATAACATTGCTATTGCGTTTCGTTTCTTTTTTTTTTTTTTTTTTTTTTTTTTTTTTTTTTAGATTATTTTGTTATGTACACGTATAATTGGCTCTGGCGTTGCACCTGTATAAAGAGATTCCACTTTGATATCTGGAAGTGCAGTACTGTGAGCGCTGAAATGCTGCCGTCACCACGGCACATCAGGGGAAGTTTGATGTGATCACACGGATGAGCATTTCCACCCAAGTTTTGTTCCTAGATTTAATTTTCGCTTCAGCTCTGACTTGGTTATATTTGAATTTTTGGCAAATGCAGTTAGCAAAGTTAAAATCTGAAACAGTGATCTAAATCAAAGAGCAAAGCGTACTTTGCGTAAACAGTTAAATATCAGAGCTAAAAGTAAAAGGATCGATTTCCTTTCACTAAAAGAGTAGAACTGATGTCACCCCAGGCTCTCCCCAGCAGTGCATGGTGGAAGGATGAGAGACAGTGGCACCAGTTGAAACGAGAGAGGTTCACACTGGTTACAGGGAGAAGCTTTTTCACCCCGAGGACGGCCAGCCAGGCAGGGGCACAGGTTGACCAGGGCGGCTACGCAGTCTCCATCCTTGGGGCTTTCCAAGACCCAACTGGACAAAGCCCTGAGCAACCCAGTTGGATCTCACAGCTGGCTCTGCTTGGGGCAGGAGCCTGGACCGCAGACCTCCTGAGGTCCCTCCTGGCCTGAATTATCCTGTGATCCATTAAAGACCGCTTGAATTTAGAGGGGGCTTTATGCTTGGAAGATGAGTAAAGCAGCAGGGTCATGGAGGGCATTGTGATAACAGCAAGACTGGCGGCGGCTGTTGTAACAGGAGGAGGAATGCGGCATCTGGCCGGGCTCGTTCTGGAGCGCTGCTGTCTGGGGCCCTCTCTGAACGTTTGTTGCTTTTGGTTTTTAATTGCGCAAAGCAATTGAAACCCGCCACTTGCTGCTTCTGAAGCAACTGTATGCTGTATGGTTAATGGTTGGACTTGACGATCTTAAAGGTCTTTTCCAACCTCAATGGTTCTATTTGTTTTACAGCAACAGTAGCTGTATCACTAGTTTCCAAAATTTTGGAAATAATCAGCTGACTTTTCTTTATATCAGTTAACAACCCTCACTTACCTCATGGGAGCAGACTTCAGGAGAACTAGATTCTTCATGTAGAAGGCTTCCAGTCTTTGGGGGATTTTTTGTTTAGTTGGTTTGTTTGTTTGTTTTCTAAAGATTGGGCTACAGCTATTCCCAGTCCTTCAAAAACTATGTGGGAGTGCAAATAGGAGGCAGATTAAAATCTATGGTTGATTGGACTGCAGGGGAGTCAGCTCCCCAACGCGAGGTAGGTGTTTACGAGTGGTGATGTGAAGACAAACAGAGCTCCTGGAGAGCAGGGGAAGAGGGAGGCTGTCAAGATACTGAGACAACCTTGCAGGATGAAATAGGTGAGCCCGTGAAGAGGAGTGTGGATGGGTCAGAGATGACCACAGCGGCTTTGGAAGAGCAAAGGGCTGCTAATGGTTTAGACAACCCCCTGAATAATCCTTTGTGTTTTCAGGAAGATGACCTGCAATGTTGGAGTTAGTCTGGCAAACAACTGAAAACAAACATAAAATGTACAAAATGCCCTATTAGTAGTGTATGGCTTACGAACGCACCAGTGAATGAATTCAAGCATTTAACCAGATTTTATTTTTTCTCTCTGTTGTATTTCTAGTTTTGTTGGCTTGATTCTTCTTCCTCTTGGAAGAGAGTTAGTTTAATTTATGGATTGACTTTCCTTCTTTGTGTTTGGAGGCAATACAGGTGAATATCGAAAGCAACAGTTAATAACTCCAAGGGGGATTTCGAAGGCTTTCACTTATTTTTGCACTTTTTTTTACTACTATTCCATCAGCTTTCACCCACGTAGCAAGTGAACTGTCGTTCTTGCCTGTCTTGCCCCAGCTGTGGTGGGATGTGGTCGGTGGGTGAGGTCCCAGCGAGGCCACAGTGTCTTGTCCCTTCCATATTCAGAGGCAAAACCCCATCAGGATTATTGCTGTGAGAAACTAAAAGCTTTAGATTTTAACCTTAACTTTACCTTGACTGTAACTGCACTGCTCCATGTGCATGCACAGCGACTATCTTCAGAGTTGCGTTCATGTAACTATCGTGACTATGTCCACTTTTCCTCCAGCCTGGAATACTACACTGGGTAATTTGCCTTTTATTTTGATTTCTTTTATACATATGCGAAGCCTTTTGTATTTCTTCTTTTTTGTTTTTTTCTGTAGCTGTTCATTGTCGGTTGTTGCATGGATAATAGTGCTGATGAACAAGTATTTAGTCTGACACATAAAAGCATAGCTGTAAAGAAAATGAAGCAGAGAAAATTACAGTGGCAAAGGTTCCTAAATTATAGTTGTACAGGAAGATTGTGATAAGGAAGTAGTTAAACATTACTATTTAGTCAAACCTGCAACTGTGGCTGGTACTTCGATTGTCTCCTCCTTTTGCTGACACTTAATTTGTGTGGTCGGTGAGATACTCTTCCTGCTAATAAAGTCCCTGTTTTATTGAACCAAAAGCCTGTGGAAGTAAATGGGCGTGTTCTCCCAGATGGTTTTAGGTCAAGTGCCAACCAGATGCTAATTATTTTCAGATTCGCTTCTAGAAGAAATGTTAGGTGCTTGCTATACCCACTGTTTAAAAAAAATTAAAAAAATAAACAAAACTGAGACACAATCTGCCCATTGAGCAGATACATGTTCCATTCCGGTATATTGGAAAACATCTGTAAGGTAATAGGACTAAAGCAGGGTATTCATAAACAGAAGTATTAACGCTAGAGCTGCCTGTATGCTTGCTACAGCTGCAAAGCCCGTTGCTTTTATGGCGGCAGCGTGTTTTCTCGCAAGCCCCGGCTCCGACACACAGCCCGGGCAGATGCGGGCATCGTCCCGTGCCTGCTCTGCGGTGGAGTCGCGCGGTCGCTTGTCCGCATGGTGGTGAGCACCAGCCACGGTCTCCTAGCAGCCCATCTCCCGTTTGAAGACCTTTGCTTGGCTTCAAAGCATCACAGCAGTGATCTGCGAGACCCCTCAGGACCAGCTTTCATCCACAGGGATGCGGGACCAGGAAAACGCGCTATGCAGGCCTTTCATAGAAATCAGGAGTAGGGCCCTTGAGGGAAAACTTGTACCTTTCTTTACAGACGCTGTATTTATTCTTCCGGAAATTGCAGTTAGGATCCAAGTCGGTGAAGTTGGGTTAGTAACAATTGCCTTCATCTCTCCTCCCAGGGGATTAAAAAAAAAAAAAAAAGGCCCTAAGGCAGGCTGGGTTACTGTGGTTAATTTTGTTTGAGCAGGATGGCTGGCTGTTTGTGAGCAAAAGGTAGTCTTCTGTGGTAAAGCTAACTGCCTTCGTGCTTATCTTAACCTTGATGAAGCTATTACCATAGGTTTGTTAGGAAAAGAGTCAGGTGAAGGCAGTGGCCCGGACTGAGCAAAGGTTAAAGCAATCAGCGATAGCTGGGCCGTCAGCAGAATCGCATTGCTGGGAATCGCATCCGAGCCTTTGCACAACTTTATTGTCTGCTTGGCTTTTAGCCGTTCCTGCGAGCGTGTCCTTCGGCAAGCTAAGGGAAGGCCAAGGGTTGTCTGCCTGCGTTTCTGCCTGCCCTTTGCTTTGTGAAGCCACTCCAGAGTGCGGCCAAAGCGCTGCACAAGCGGCAGATGTTTGTGGTGGAGCCGGAGATAAATGGATTTATCCAGGAACTGTGGGGCTGCTCAAGTTGGATCTTGGCAATCTGTCTCTTTTTATTTCTTTTTTTTTTTTTTTCTTTTTCTTTCTCACCAGAATAGTTGTACTGAGGTTTGGTGTTGTTGCATCCTATTTTTAACACCAAAGCTCGCATATCTCTAGGTAAATGTGTAGTATGTTTCATTCAAGAGAGACGGCATTTTATCAAACACCACAAATGAGCTTTCTTGTTAGAACTAATTCAAACCAACTGAAAAAGGATTCTTCTTATTTAGTATAAAATTATGCATGCAAAGTTCTCATCTAGTCGGAATCAGTAGAGCTTATTTTCAAAATAGAGATACCAGACTCAGTCGTAGTTCTCTCAGCCCAGCATTGTGTTTGTCATATGGTACATATGTGCGTAGTTTATCCAAGTATTGCGGGTCTTTTAAACCAAGCTAATGTATCTGTAGAGGAATATAAATTCTTTTTGTAGTTGCCCAGTATGAAAGCCTGTCTCTTTATGCAGAGCTAGAATTGCTGGCCAGTATATGTTTTTGCAGTTACGGCAGTCACGGCAGCTGTTTGAGTTCGGTCATGTTTATGCGTGGCCAGATATTGCAATAGGCTGGTAAGAATCTGCTGTGAGGAGAGCTTTCGTGTCTCAGTCTTGGGAAGTGGGCTCCATCTAGTGTTTAAATTAAAGATTAGACTCCGGTTCCTTTTCTTGAATGCCCTTGCGGTGTGGATAAAGGACATAGAGGAGGAATTGCAATAGGCATCGCTTTCGCTGGCGAATATCTAGAATGAGACGTTTCTCGATACAGTCCATATGTGAATGGCAACCTGAAACACTGCATCTGTCTTGCGTACGCACTTGAAGCTAAAATAATCCTTTTATTAAATGGCACGTGGCTAAAAAGAAATTAAACCAGCATGGCAATAATGTGATCCTGGAATATTTTGTGGTTGGTTCCTATATATACTTTTACACTGTTTGATGTGGCATGTTAGGAACCAGCATGCTAGTCTATAAAATCAGAATTAGAAAGCTAATTGCGGAGCTCTTTTAAGAAGTAATGAATTTTTAAATATGTACTGGATATTAATATCCAGTCAACAGAATAGTTTTCCAATATGTAATGCTTCTCGAAAGAAGCACGTGGGGTTCTTGCTTTATTTTTACTGTTTTCTTAGTATTACAGGTTTTGTAGTATTTAATCCTCTACTAATTAATTTTATTTTTTTTATTAAAAGGGATAGCACATTTTGACCTAATTTAAACTAAAATAGAAAAGTATTTGATAGTTACTGTCTCATGTCTCCAGTGCCCTAATGATAAATAATGCTGTGAAATAGAGACAAGAAGCATGAAGAAGAAAAAAATATTTTCATATGTTCAAGGTGGTGTTAATTCATCCAAGCAACTTCTAATTTTTTTTTTTTTATTGAAACGGGATCAGACAGAGAAAGTTGAAATGCTTAAGGCCGAACACAGATTTGCCTTTTACGCTCGAACCTGAAGCAGCAGGGACTCGGGAATGTTTAGCTGGGAGGGCACAGCAGCAAATCTGCAGTGAGGAAAACCTGGGCTGAGGACTACAATTATCGGTACAGTGGGGTTTTGTCCGGTTGCGTTTTTTCTTCTGGTTAAAGGGAGATTTGAGGCCACTTTAACAAGCTTTTAGCCTGAGCTCTCGGGCACCTTGCAGCCACGCTTTGAGCCCGATGAGGAAAGAGGCAGGCAGGCACCGTGCCCGGGCTGAGCGTGGCTGCATGCCTGAGCCACCATCCCCGGCCTCCCTGCCTCCGCGGGGATGTTGCAGACCTCTGCTGCGACCCAAAAGCACGGTGGGGTTATGTGACTTGCCCCCGTGGTTGCTTACCTTGCGGGCTGGGGTCTGGAGAGCTGCAGAGCCGCCTGCCCCTTGCAAAGGTAGAGGAGATCCCCGACCCAACTCCCAGGGCAGCTCTTGGCTTGTTTTCCCATCCGTCGCTGGAGCGGTGCAGAGCTGGGGCTGGGATCCAGTCCCATGGCATTGGCAAAGAGCCTGTTATTGTTTCATTGGTAAAATATTTGGGATCTGGGCTTTCCAGTTGACACTTGCGAGCTGACCGTGGACAAAGTTAATGGGAACCAACTGGTGCTAGGAAGGAGCAGGGAGATGATTCCCTTGGACATGTGGAAATGGGGAGCCATTGCGGCAGGGTGCCGGAGCGCCCACGTGTCTGCAACATGGTGGGGGAAAGGGTCGGGAGCAGTGGCTGAAGAGGGCACCCTTGGAAGTGCCATGCGGGTGGTGAAACCCCGCTAGGTGCAGGACAGCCCTGCTGAGCCCTGGCACGGCCCGGGAGCCTCCCAGCCTTGGGCTGTGCTTGTTTCACTGGGCGTAGGAAGGCGGCCAGCCCTTGGGGGGGTGTTCATGTATACGTACATGCACTTTCTTGACAACTCTTGTAAATTTTTTTTTTTCTTCTTCTGAGACATTGATGTAGCTGGCAACCTCTGATCTTCCAGTCCCATATAGGTGTAAACTTGGTCTCTCAACCCCACAGAGAGAGTAGTGTTGGGGTGGACCTACTGGACCTCTTGGACCTGCAGGACACTAAATACTGTCTTCTGTAGGCAAAACCTATTTCTTGATCTGTTGGTTTTTTTGAAACTTAAAATAATGCATTATTAAATCCCATTTATTTTTCCATGTTATTTACTTTCTACCTTTCTTCTAGTGTGGACAGTGAAAGCAAATGTAAATTTGGGTCATTTGTGGCCTCCGGGTCTTACTGTGTTCCGGTAGATCACTAGATAACTTGTGGTGTTTTGGGTTTTTTTAAAATTTTATTACTGATTTAGAAGTAGTGGTTACACTGCAATTTCTAAAAAAAACCCTTGGAAATATCTCCGTTGCCCTTACGTTCTGTAAAAAGCCTTTTCTCTCTTTAAACAAAATTAAATTTGATCCAAATCTAAACTGCTTCTATGCCTTTAAAACCTATTTGTAAAACTATAGATGGAAAAGACAAGGCAGTATTTTTCTTTTTGGAATGCCTAATAATACAGCATCGTCAGTTCAAGCACTGCACCATGCAGAAGCCAGTGTACATGGTAACCAACACCGTACTTGTAGCTGAGGCTAAAATTGACCACAAAGGCCTTACAGGGGGTTTCTGTTGTCACCCACAGATAATGGGTTGGGACACCTTGCTCACATTCTTGCTTTGGATCTGCGAGAGGTGGGCTTTGAACCCATGCTTGCCATGTCCAGCACTTCTGGTGATCATAGTGATGGTGTCTCACAGCCGAGGGAGATGGTTTGGTTTGGCGCTGGCAGGGGAGGGAGGGATGGCCCCCAAAGAGTCATCCCTGTCCCCCACTGTGGCCCCATGGCGGAGCTGCACCAGTGCCTTCTGGTCGACTCCAAGATTGCTTGTGGTGATGCAATGCTACAGGCTTGGGGAAGTGTGGCTGGAAAGCTGACTGGCAGAAAAGGACCTGGGGGTGTTGGTCAACAGCTGGCTGAATATGAGCCAGCAGTGTGCCCAGGTCGCCAGGAAGGCCAACAGCATCCTGCCTTGTATTAGAAATAGTGTGGCCAGCAGGACTAGGGAAGTGATCATCCCCCTGTCCTTGGCACTGGTGAGGCTGCACTTCAAGTACTGTGTTCAGTTTTAGGCCCCTCACTATGAGAAAGACATGGAGATTCTGGAGCGTCTCCGGAGAAGGGCAACGAAGCTGGTGAGGGGTCTAGAGCACAAGTCTTATGAGGAGCGGCTGAGGGAACTGGGGTTGTTTAGTCTGGAGACAAGGAGGCTGAGGGTATACCTTATCGCTCTCTACAGCTACCTGAAAGGAGGTTGTAGCCAGGTGGGCATCAATCTCTTCTCCCAAGTAACAAGCAAATGGGCAAGAAGGAATGGCCTCAAGTTGTGCCAGGGCTGGTTTAGGATGGATATTAGGAAAAATTTCTTCACCAAAAGGGTTATCAAGGGTTGGAACAGGCTGCCCAGGGAAGTGGGTGAATCACCACCATCCCTGGAGGTATTTAAAAGACATCTAGATGTAGTGCTGAGGAACATGGTTTAGTGGTGTTTTTGGCAGTGTTAGGTTAATGGTTGGACTCGATGATCTTAAAGGTCTCTTCCAACCAAAATGATTCTATGAAGCTTGATGGAGGAGGGACAAACCTCAGAAAGGCTGGATTTGGTCATGATGCTGAACTCCGGGCGGGGGGCTGTCGGCATCAGGGGAAGCTTTTAAACAACAGGTGCTGCTGTGGCCACCAAGTCCCTCTGCTGGGCATAAGAGAGCCTAAAGTGACAAAGCAAATGCTGAGTAGTCCCTCTGCACCGCAAAATGGCAAAGTTGAGGACAATCTAGAGGAGAGATGCTTTGCTGTACTTGGGAAAGCTGTTGCAAAGTGTATGGCAGCAGTTAAAAAGAAAAGCAAAGTCTTGAGAACATGAGGTTGGAAAGGTGGTTCTGGCACATGAAAATCGGGTCTGGAGCAGTCTGATCACTTCTGTCACCCTGTTAGGGAAGGAAAGTGCTAAAATAGAGAGGAGGAGTGGGAAAGAGTAGAAATAATTCATGGTTTCAAGTAGTGCGGGTCATGAAGAAGATGTAATTAGTCCTGGCCTATTTAACCTGAAAGAAAAAGCAAGCTATAAATAAAGGATAGGGGCGGGGGGAAAGAGAGGTAGTCAAGAAGACTTGACTATTTTGGACTCAGTATCTCCAAGTAAAAGTAAAGGTATAAAATGATTCATTAGCCATCTACCTGTTTTCATTTATGGTGGAGGCAGCAGATGTGCAATGCACTGTGGACATAAATAATTGGGGTAGGCAGTTGCCATCAGCTAATTGGAGGGCTAGGCAGTGTATTTTGAGAGAAAGAGAATACACTAATACATCAACTAACTAGATTAAGGGCGTTAAGATGACAGGATCCTTAATTTAGATCTGTATTTCTTGCCTGTGGAGGGCAGACTGTGGTATTGTGTTCTCCTGAAGTGTTCACGTTCCTCTGCGTGGTGGACACAGCACCCGTATTGCAGTGGATGTATGTTAACCTCTCTCGCGCTTTCTTCTCTTTTCCTCCCACAAACATGACCCAGCCGGTTTGGGAGCTAGACCTAGAGGGTCTTAAGCACTTAAGAGTTTTACATTGGTTTTGGTTACCTGACTTGAACTCCTTTCTGCCACTGCCCAGGACTGATGTCTTTGGTAGTTAGGCATCCTTGAGCATAGCCTGTTGGGTCTGTGCCGTGGTCGGAAATTTATGAACTGGAAACCTGCTGCTAAAAGAACATCCATTTAAACTAGAGCAAGGGAAATCAGGAAGGTAACTTTACTGTCCTGAAATTGGGAGGGTTGCTTTCATGGCCTAAACTGTTGCTTTTATCATTAAACTGTCTTTTTACTCCAGGAAGAGATGGTTTTCCTAACATCCTTCCTTCATAATGTGCCCATAAGAAACAATAACAAACATCATTGTATTCTAGCTCTTCTTGCAAGTTCGACGTTGTGAAGTGATTTGCTTTTGGCTTCTGTGCTTGTAGAGATATTAATGGTTTCTGAAGGAAAGCTTGCTCAACTTTGTGGACACTAAATTGGTAAGAATTTGCCTGCTGTTGCTGACATAATTTCTTCTTTGTCTGACCTCGTTCACCTGGCATTAAAATCATATTACTGGATCTCAATTTAAAAATTGCAACAGCTAATAGGGAAAACCTTTGCTTTAAGTGTTTTGTTGGCTTGATCTAATCTGTATCCTTAATGTCCACTGTGGGACCGGATCCAGCTTTTCAGTGCTGACGAGTGCCTTTTAGCTTCATTTATTTATTATGGGGAAAACAATTTAAAAGGTTCGTTATTAAAGCCACTTTTTAAAGGAGAAAGTAATGAAATTGCCCAGTCTGAAGACACAAATTATACAACTTAATATCTAATCTTAAATGGCATTATTAAAGCCAAATACCCACCGTTAAAATCACTTGAGGTTCATTTTTGTTAACAAAACCCGAGAAGAATGCCTCCTGACATAATATTTTTGTAATGCAATGGCCAAAAAATACTGCTCTGTCTACAGTGCACTTCACAGGTTAACACGTAATCCAGGCTTTATTAGCTTGCTTTGCCAGACTGCCCCTGCCCCTGCGGTAAGTGTCCCTTGTCCTTAAAGCCCCAGCATGTTTGCAGCTATTCTCCTTACAAAAGTAGTTATGAGGTTAGTCAGAGTCATTTGGGATCAGATTGCTCTGTAAATAGCAATATAGAACTATCTATATAATAGTTTTAATATAAACAGTTTTAATATAAAAAAAGATCAGGACTGGAGTATGCAATAGCACGTGTAATATGGGTTTTTTTTTTTCCTTCCTCTCTTAAATTTCTGCTTTGCTTTGAAGGGCAACAGCTACCTGAAAGTTTTTGAAAAACTGGGCTATGATCTTAATTTGGCAATTGAAGTGTACATGTACTCACATATCAAAAAAAAGTTTTATAACTTCTTCTTTTTAGAATGCACAACACAGTGTTGAATTCCTGAAGATTTGTTTTTCTTGGTAATTCTGATTAAGGGAAGAATTGGCAGCTGGTCAATGGTAGGGAAAAGAAAGTGCTGAATTACTGTTGTAAGAGGGGAAGAAGAATTTCATTATTTCCAGAGATGATTTTACTTTTTGTTTGATTGCTTTCATGCTTTGATTTGCATTAACATGCAAATATTTCTTCCTTGCTGTGCTCAGCGTTGAAAGAGATAAAATAAAGCAAATGAAGGCGATGAAGACAAATCTTTCTTCCAAAGGAAAATGTAAATGTTATCAGTGCTAGGAAAAACTAAAAAAAAAAAAAAAAAAAGCTTCTCAGAAAAGTGCAATAATCAGAGAGTTTTGAATATTTAAAGATCAATTTTGTCATTGCATCAAACTAGCTCAATCAGAGCAGGAAAAACACAGTATTGATAAATGATGATGCCTCTGAGTAAGACATTTGAGATGTTATTGTCACCAAAGTGCATTTCTAGAGCTGCCAGGAGCTGTTCAATACCAGCACTCTGCAGGAGTGGTGGTGTCTTGCCTCCTGGTATGGTTTATTTCAACTGCTGTATTCGAATGTGGTGTTTATTTTTTAATAGGAAAGAAACCATCACTTCTAGGATTTCTGGAAATGGGAATTTGGAGATAAATTCTGAAATACACTGATATTTCATTTTCTGGAAGAAGAAGAAGGGAAAAAAATATAGGAAAACTAAAATATCTGATGATGTTCTAAAAAAAAAAAGATTTCGTGTTTGGGGGGAATCAGTTCATTTCTTCCTGCCCTGTATTAAGTCGTCATATCTGCCATTTTATTGTTGAGAGAAAATAATCTTTTTACTATTTTACAAAGGAGATGTAGCTTGTAAAGTCTGACTGTACTACATCTCAGATCAGCCTGATTGATAACTTTTTACATACGTTGTAGTAGGAATTTGATGGCTTTACGTTTAAAATTTAGTGTGGCTGATGTTATAGAGGTACTACTCCGTATATTATTAAAATGGCTTTTGCTGCAACATTTCCAGTTTAAAAAAAAAAAAAAAA
>VFFE01006991.1:774120-799716 GCA_008921705.1 Burhinus oedicnemus | reverse complement strand
TTTTTTTTTTTTTTTTTTTTTTTTTTTTTTTTTGTGGCTCTCCTGAAGCGGAGGACTGCAGACCCGTTGCAAATTTCTGACTGAGATCGAACAGGAGTTTGAGATGCTCTGAGAAACGCTGCAGAGAAACACAAGGCCCGGGACCCCAGAAGCAGCACTAGAAAGCTTGTTTCTGTTTGGATACCTGACTAGAACGGCTCTTTTGAACTGATTTAAAGTTTAAAAAAAGGGTCTGAGAAACTTCCTGTTGAAAGCTGTGCAATTTCTTATGGTTATAGGCTGAGAATTGACTTTAAAGCGACCCAGAAGCGGCGCTGTCTGGCTCGCTATTACTGTCCAGAGTGGTGACCAAAGACAGCTTTTGCTGTTTAACCTCTACAAAATGTTCCCTGCCCTTAATGAATGTCTGATGCCAACATTAGATATGTAGATGATGTCTCACGGGGAGAAGGAAATCACTGCAATAAGGTTAACATTTTAGCTACTAATTTGTAGTTTCCAAATGTTCGTATTTACTGGAAGAGATTTTAATTATTTCATTTTAACGCAGTTAGATTTGTTCTTATGTCTTGGCACAAGAGAATCCTTAGGTTTCTGGCTCATCACATTTATTCTGTAAATGTTTTTTTATTATATCAAATTTCTCTGAACTCTTGAGTAGGAATGCACTAAAGTACAGTGGCTTAACTATTATTTTCCTTTTGCACATGTAACTTGTTAGATAAATGCATTTTTTATCCATGGTAGGGGTAGTATGCTTTGCAGTAAGAATTGTACTTCAGCCAGCAACACGAAGATCTACTCGTGTAGTGAAAAAATACGTCACGACTACTGATGAAAACCACCTCCCCTTCCACTTCCCCATGACGTGCTGCTGCTTTCCGCTATGTCAGTTCGCTTCTGGAAACGTTCCTTCTACGCACAGTTAAATGGCAGCACAGCGACAGCCCGGGTTTTATTTCGGTCACAGAGAGGAACGACACTACCATGCTACAGAATGCGGCTGGCAGAAAGTGCACCATCGTTTTGACTTTTCAGGATAAATTAATTCTCTCCTTCTCCTATGGTATTATGTTTGTAGCTTAGAGCTCTGCTGGTCCAGCGTAAGCGCATCCTTCCCTCAACACTTCTTCCTGCCATCGCAGTCTCAGGTTCACGGTCCAGCTCTTTCCCTCCCTCTCCTTGCTCTGTCTCCGCTTTCACTTGGAGGTTTCTTCCAGAATGACGGCTGATAAAATACTGGGTAGTCCTCTTCCCTTCTATGTTTTGTTCTTCTTTTTCTCTATTAAACAATAAAAAGAAAATTCTCGCCTGCTGCCCTTCTCTAGATTCTCCTTTCCCCTGGCTCCTGTACGAAATACAGCCAGAAAAGGACTTTTAATAGCTGTCAAGTTTTGAGACCAGTACCTCAGATTCGAGGAATGGCTCTTGTGAGCTTTTTATTTTCCTTAAAGCTGTGTTTTGTGGTGACACCCAGACAAAAGCAGTGGCTGCTGGTTACGGGCTTGCTGAGCGTCCTTGGGCTTCTCCTGCCTGCCCGCCGTGTCCCGGGAACCCCTCTGTCTCCAGTCCTGTGTCTCGGTTGCGAGCCCTGCCTTGAAGCAGCGTTTGGGAGGGATGCAACTGCTGCTCCTTCATGCAGTGACATACCTCCTCCTGATACTGAAATTAGTAAAACATTAACAGGCTCTTGCATAGGAGAGAATAGCATTTTGCAGTTATTAATCAAATCCAAACATCCTTACTTCCAACAGCAGGAGGTTAGGCTCTTGGACCCAGGGCAGAGAAGAGATCTTTTCTGCTCAGTCATCGTGGCTTCTTCTGTGTGCTTTTCCCAGCGGGAATGGTGTGCTTTGAGTCCAGTGATTTATTATGATGATGATTATTATTATTATTAAATTATTATTATTAGCTAGAGATTTGAGGAGGACATTCCTCTCCCTTTGGGGTAGGCTGTACTCGGTACTGAGCTGAGGGATATCCTGGCTCTAATTGTGAGTCTCCCAGAAGGTAAGAGTTCAGCAGAGCCCGGTGGTCAGAGCAGCAGAAGTCAATGGTAGGACACTATAGCGGCACAGGACATTTAAGAAAACAATCCCGGTTTGCTGTTGATTTTCCCAGGATCCTGTCCCCAGAGATCCCTAGGATCCTGGGCGATGTCTGTGGCCTCTTGCCGAGCAGAGCAAGCTCATCTCTCTTAATAGCAACCATCTGGGAGGACCACTGGGAGGGATTCCTGCTAGCTAATTATCAGCCTTCAGCATCTCCTCAGCCTTTTTCTGAGCTGAGTATGGGAGTCAAAAGCAGCTGTACAAGCAATTTTTTAAAATATTATACGTGAGAAGTTACTTCTGCCAAATAAGCTGCATTTTGCCTATTGAAGCCATTTTGTATAATTTTTTTTTTTTTTTTCTTCATGATGTGTACTAGAATTAACAAGAATTCTACTGAGCTGGTTTGGAAGTTTCCATGCTAAGACTACATCTGTGTATACAAAATAATAAATCAAATGCAGTAGGAATAGTTCCTTATTATATTAGTTAACAAAAGATGCCTTTAGATTCATATGCTTAAAAGTCATTAATACACAATGCAAAAACAAGTAATTTTCTGGTTTGTCTATTTGTTCACTTACAAGCAGTTTCTGTAATTCCACATTGAGATGAGTTTTTCTATCTAGCCTATATTGTAGAAAAACATACGTTATAACATACCAAAAGGAAATGTAAACAAATCATCAGTTCATAGAGTAAGATCCACTGATGTTTAGTTTTGAAAGTGTTCCTCCCTCACCCCCCCCCCTTTTTTTTTTTCTTTATAAGAAGTTTATATAGGGCAATGCGTGGCAGAGAGATTAGAGTCTCTTATTCCCTCCTGAATCCTCCCCCCTGCGCCAGATTTTATAAAACACATGGACAGAGTCCACCAGATGATTTGGCAATTGTGTTAGCAGAGGTATCGCTCAGGTTTCTGCCCTGCCTTGGCGGATGTCACCTGTGGTGGCTGCTGAGGAGAGGGTGAATGGGGCGGTTGGTGGTCAGTGGCCCCCGCCGTCATCGCTAAGGGCTGGAGGGAGGAATGCTTTAGAAATGCCAAGCGAGTCCCAGGCGCTGGTGGCTTTGCAGGGGAAGGCAGCGGCCTTTATTCAGCTCTGCAAACACTGCAGAGAGTCATCAAAGTCTCCAAAGCTCAGTAAGTTCTAAAAACAGTTCTAAAAACTGTTTAACTCTTTACTAACTTTTTTGAAAAAAAGGCAGTGGTCTGTCTGCATTTTGTTCCTGATTTAGGCTCCCCAGGATTAGGGTTTTTGCTCTATTTCCTCGTTTAGAAATAGTCACCCACCCTCTTTGCAAGTGTAAATTGCTCTTCTGTAATGAGATCAATGGACCTTCACTGATTTACAGTGGTAGAGAATAATTTGGCTCATTATGCATTTGATGAGATATGATCTGGGAGACTGTCTTTGCATGGATGGATAGTGAAATAAACATTAAGGACTAATAAAAAATGTCATATCCTCCACCACTGTGCTCTCGCTGTGTATGCAGGGATATGTCATTACGTACGAGTGGAGCAAAAGTATCCGTGGGTCAGTTCCACGGGTTGTCCAGAGAAAGGCTTTTCTCACCTTCCTACTTCTGTTGTGCTAAAGTCTGTTTTGTCAGTCAAGGTAGCAAGAGGCTGGGGTTTAATCTTGGGTTTAGCACATGTCCTAGCAAGAGCAGCTCTCTATACACAGGCATAATTGGTTGGTTTTTTTTTTTTTTGTCTAATGGAAACACAAATCCTAATGAAGTCTCTTAGTGCAGTACCAGGCTGATGTTAAGGATGGGTGTTTAGAACCACAATCGGGATTTGAGATAAAACCAATCACCTCAAAATTGGTTGTTTCTGCAATTTGGTCAAGTAAGTAATCAATCACCCTGTGACAGCCAGCTGGCTACAGGCAAGGCTTTCACATTCCTGCGGTTTAGGTGCAGATCCTCAAAACCTCCACCACTGTGACAGCTCTGGCAACCGGCTTGTGCTGCCTGGCACTGGTGTTCCTTTGGGAAAAAGGTTAAATGGGCTTCCTTAATTTTTTTTTTTTTTCCCCCAAAGAAAATATGTTGGAATGGTATTTTTTGTGATACTGGTAAATTACGTGATGGAGGAGTAAATGCAGATCAGCAAATAAGCCCTTGTGGTTTGTTGCTGTTTGGGGTTTGTTTGTTTGTTTTTTAGAGTATGCTTCACCTCAACACAAATCTCATTCGTTTGCTCTGCATGTACCCAAATAGAAAAGCTTGTCCCAAGTTCTGCATGAGCTTCGTAACTAGGGTGAATCAGCACCCCAGTACAGCCCTCGCATCCTCGGCAGTGTGCTCAGGTAGCACCCAAGCACGGCGACAGCAGTCTGAGGGCAGAAGGACTTGAGACACCAAAGGGATTTTGTGTAGCAGGTCCTCTGAGCAGCTCTCATGGGGCTGGAGCTTCAGTACCTTCTCTAGTGTCACATATGATGATGGGGTAAAAGAGCTCTTGGGGAAGATGCTCCCTAAGCATGGTGCTTTCGGAGGTTAAACCTGAAATTGTTCTCAGAAGCTACCCAACAGCCAACACAAATCTCTCTTATCTTTGGTGAGAAGTGGTGTGGTCTGAAATTCCATGTGATAATTAGCTGCATTTCTTCTTGTTCCTGACAACTTCCCAAGCTGGGGATGTGCTTGGAGCACGCTGTCATTCTCTAGTCTTGAAGTTCATGAGCCAGTCCAGGTACCTACAGTGGAAAACTGTTGTGGGGCTGCTCTTCTCAAGTGCAGCTGAAAACATAAAATGCTTGCATATGAGAATATGCAGAATAACTTTGGGAAGTGAATAAGCAGGGTGTTAAAACATTTTTAATAAGTCTCTTAGGTCCATGGTCTTTATGCTGCCTAAAGATACTATTTTCTCACAAGTGAATATGCTCTGCTTTTGTGGAAAAAGGCACCAGATATGATTTCATTCTCTGCAGAGGTAAATTTAAACCTAGTGATTCCTTACAGGCTTTGAATCAACCATTCTTCCTTTCTTTTTTTTTTTTTTCCTTAATACCTAGCTGATGAATTACAAAAATAATTCAACTCTCTTTTCCAGTTCTTTTCTGCTGACAGCTGGCAATTCTTCCGCTGTAGTGCATATGAAATCGCAACTCACCACGGCACCTCAAAAATAGTTGTGCAAAGCTCTCGCGTTGTGATGTTCTTGAGGGTTTACACCTTTTGGGTTGAGAATATGCTGGTTGAATACAAAGTCACTGAGGACTGTTGATCTGAGAAGCCTTAGAAAACTTTGATTTTGTCATTTTAAAAAAAGAAATTACTCCCCCATCCCACCCGTAACTGATTGCTCAGAAAGTTGTTACTCTATTGCTGCTTTTTATGCCCTTTGCGTAACCTTTCAGAATCATTTGCTTTAGGAAATTGAACGATGAAAGAATCTTGACAAAATCAAATTGAAGGCTCAAATAACAAAGGGTGCGATTGTAATGTTCGTGCTGCTAATGAAATGTAATTTAACAAGTCAGTTCAATAATTTGCTTCTAAACCCCAGAGAAAAGTTTCATTCAGTGGCTGTCAAATTTAAGATACCCCAAGCCTCGCAGCTGAAGCAAAGACCGTGTTTATAGCCCATTTACAGTGGGAGCCAGCCTGTCACTGTGGAGCCCTGCCAGCTTGGGCCAGATGAGAGTCTGGCTCCATACGGAGAGCACAAGATCTGCATTTTTCGCGACTAGTTTTTGACCCTGACATCCAATCCGGTAACCACAACTGCAGCTGAATTGGTAGCAAACAGCAATTTTCATTTTTTTTGCACAGTAGAAACATGTGTCAAGTGTAGATGATGAGGTCCATGTGCTGTTGCTAGCGTGTTCTGGGAGGCTGGGCAGCTTTCCTCACACCACTCTAGCAGATACCACATGCAATCACACCAAAAAAACCCTAGGACAGTAGCACATGGAGCTTTAGTGCTTTGGGAAGGGACAGAGGATGAGGAGGAAGCAAGGTTGGCCAAAACAGGTACACAGGGATGTGGTTAAACTGTTTTTGTCTGAGGGCATTGCAAAACTGTGATGCCCTTGGCATGGGCAGGTGATTACATCCCAGCTGAGATCACCAGCAACTATTTTTGTGCGGGGCCACGCACTGACCTTTCTGAGGGAGAAGCCAGCCACGTCACTTACCGGTTCAATTAAATATTGTAGGAACTTAGATGACAGTTAGCATCCTAGCATCAATACTTCACTTCAGTGGTGATGGATGAAGTGATTTACTTTCCATGAACTTTTTACTTGAGAAACAATTCTCTCTCTATTGTGGGCAAATTGTCATTAAACAGGAATCTCAAAGGGATGAGTCAGGTAGTCTGTTCCTTTCTCCAGCTTCCTGCTTTTTCTTCATCTTTCATGTCTAATATTAATTTGGTTCTTTCGGAGACAGCCGTTTTAATTGATTAAGTAGACCCGAACTGTTGGTGGTATGCTGCCAACATTTTTAACAAGATGTTCCTTCAAAAAATCATCCATCAGCTTCATGTTCTTTTCAGAGGAGGGGAAAAAAGAAACCTATCAATTCTACATCCTTCACCTCATTCCCCAAAGAATCAATCATTCCTCCTCATTCCATGTCTGGTTTAGTACTTCCTACCGTGAGTTGATTTTTGCATGAGGGTAGTTAATGCTCACAGAGTAATGCTGGAAGAAACCTGTCCTGTTCATTCTGCAGGAAGGTGGTTTGGGGACCTTTTCTAACGAAGGCTTCGGGGACAGAGTTTGCGCTGCGTTACTTGAGCTACTTACCAGCTCCCTGACGGAGCGGCAGACAGCTCAATCCTAGGCTTGGACATGAGCTGTTAAAGAGATGTGCCAACATTCAGGTCTGGGATGGGTGGTCCTGCCAGGTGACTTGATGCTCCGAAGACTTTTTTCCCCCGTTAAGTGTAAGTGATCCCCATTCACTGTTACAGTGCCATGCAAAGGATTGAATTTTTGAGGAGTTAGCAAGGAGGAACCACAAAAAGCTGCATTAGTGGTCTAGGAGGGAACCCTGTGAAGCTTAGCAAAGAAGGAGGGAATAAGCCTAAGCAACAGCACGGGCTGGGCGATGGCTGTGCAGGAAAGGACCTGCAAGTCTTTTTGGTGGAACATAAATCAGTAGTGAAGGCCAACCACAGGCAGAGTTGATTAAAAAGAGGATAGACAGCATGTCAAGAGGAGTCCCCTCTACTCAGGAATGGACAGGCTGCATCTGGAGTCCTATGCCCAGTTTTGGGTCCTGCTCCCATGGAAGAAAGACTTTCACTCTTAGAATGAGGACCATCAAGACAGCAAGGAGACCTGAAGGACAGAATGATGGACCAAGAGAGGAAGAAGTGTGGCTTTATTTGTCCTGGAGAAGGAAAAATCAAGGGGGGATCTTGTGAACGGTTTACAGATAAGATGTATCAGACTCATCTTGAAAGTGCATGGCAGCAAGGGGAATTCCTGCTAGGTATAAAGAAACAAATTTCACAGGAAGGATGACCAAATATCAACGCAGGTTGCCCAGAGAATATGCGGACTTTTCATACTTGAAGGTACTTAAAACTGGACAGAACAAATGCTTAAATCTAGCTTTGAAGTTAAGCCTGCTTTCAGCAAGGAGATAGGACTTGATGACTCTCCGAGGCCACTTCCAGTCTGAATTATTCAATGACTCATACAAACTCCTATGCTTTATAAACTTTTTAGCAGGAATGACTACTAGTCTGGGAAGGTGTTTTTCGACCCATGATGATTCCAGATTTGAAACACTAATCTGTTTATCCAAGAGGAGTGTGTGGCTCACCTGGAGTGCAAGAGAAGGGATTTGGTTTTTCCCAAGCCGAAGTTATCTTAATCTTGTTTTCAGGAATGAAAGGATAGTATATTGTTTTACCTGTACTCAAATATCTTGACAGTCCTTTCTCAAAAATTCTATTATTCTTGTGCTTTCAGGCAAAGCCCATTAGCCTGGCAGGGTGCGTGGCTTTTTGGCAAGTGAAATACTGCATGAAAACCTTGTGTTCAATGAGGACTGGAATCAGTTGATAAGACTAGGGCTGGACGGAAAGAAAGCCTCAGAGTGGAGAGTATGACAAGGACGAAAATGGGGAAAAAGAAGGGAACAGAAGAGAAACGTGTCAAAGGAAGGGATCAGAGGATGGTATCTTTGCCTTGTCCTGGGTAGGACTCATTCAGTGGTATGCTTGAAAGCCAGCCAGCCTCCCATTTACTTTTTGCAGAAGGGCTGTAAAAAATGGGACAAGGCAATGCAGGTGATGAAATAGCAGAGTGGGCTTGACTGATCATTCAGTCCTATCCATTGCCCCAGAGCTCCCTGGTGATGCTATGTCATTCTATCTGACTTTTCCCTTTTCTGAGGTTTGAGCTGAGATTGGAGCATCACGGTGCAAAAATGATGAGCTGTAGCTGAAAAGTATTGGGATTGCGCTGGAAGATACCAAGTGGGGTAAACACTTTTCCCTGGGTGGCACAAGTTGGGCATCCCAAATTGATGGATGCTTTTGACTTTAACGTGTGTGGGTCAGTCTCCTGTGTAAAATGGTGGCTGGAAAGATGGTGATTATCAGTATTGATGGCTATTCTTGCAGTGCTCGTTTATCAGTGTTAAGCACTACAGTAAAGCACGCGAGGAAATTGATAATTCTGTCTTCATAGCTCAATTCCTTAAATACTCTTCACTCTTTACACTGAGTAAGGCAGCAGTTCCTTCCTGGCCAAAAAATAAAAGGGAACAGGGTTGGAAACAGTGCATCAGTAGAAGGCAACTTAATTCTGGCATTTCTTAAGTACTGACTTCTGTCATATTAATGTTAATTTAATATATTCTGGTGGGTAATTTTACCTATAAAATTGTATTCCTATTTCAGTTTTGTCAATTTTTCTGTTGTAAAAGTTGGCCCTAGTGACATGTTCCTCTGAAGCTTGTCAGTCTTTATGTCCTCAGCATTATCGATGTAAAAGGAGAGGGCCAGTTTGTCCCGTCCAGTTCACTCAAAGAAAAGGAAAAATGGTTTTTCAGAGGCCCTGCGGGCCTTTCTGCTGCGTGGGCTTCCACCATCCCTTTCACCTCGCTGATAGCAAATACGTATTTCTTCTGCATTTTGGCTCCTGCTTATGATACTGTCAGAGCCTTTATTTTTAGAGTTGCTATCTTTTCTCCTGCTGCCATATCTGTCTGCAGAGTATTGCGCTCCTGCCAAGTTACACTTGCTCTAGACACAACATAAACAAAATCACATGTAAGAAATGTGAAGTTGCTTGGATTCACTGTGAAAAGTGTTTTAATTTCAAAATAATTTCACTTTAGCCCTGTTGCTGGTATTAATCCTGGCTGTCTAAAGCGAGGGTTGTCTGTTGTTGATGGTGTACAGGGTATATAGCATGCTTTAGCTCTTCTCACTGCCTGGAGTTCTGAGATGCTACCAGGAAAAGAATTAATAGTGTTACTTATGTGTATCAATAGAAAAAGCTTTCTCATTTTCATACTGACACCTGAAAATGATCACTAGAACTGTTAAAGAAATTGGGGGTGAGGAAACAAGAAAAAGATAGGAGAAAAACGTTTATCGCTTTTTTTTAAAAGGTGGCCGAAATAATAGGTGGTACTAAGGACAGAAGAGATTTTGTTCAGGGTCCTCTGAGGTCTGTCTTTGTCCCAAGTCTGTTGGTTCTCTGATTATTACGACTATCATGCAAACCACAAGGAAAATGTAGGCATGTTCTGAGAAAGTAAGATACTTGTGCTTGAGGACACATTACTTTGATGCTAAGAAAAGAAAAAGTGGAAAAAACCCAAGCCAAACAACTTTGTTTGGCTAGTCTTCAGACAATGCCTGTTTTCAGTTATCGCTGAAGAGTAAATACTTTGAGGCTGAACTTCAATAACATATGTTATTTGAACATCGCTTTGATGACTTTTTTTTTTTTTTTGTTAAACTTATGGAAGAGTCACAGAAACAGAACTGAATCCGTAGTTTGGATGTGTCCTGATACCTGATCTAGCGCTGGCGCAGAAGGATGTAGCTGCACATTACAGCCAGTATGGTAACAGAGACCCATTGAAAGCCAATTTTTCTTAAGGCTGTTTTCAGAAGAGAGGTGTAGATGTTATGAAAACACATATAGAGTTGAGTTTAAAAACCCTTTCATTGAGAGACACAGAAGTAGTTGAATATCATGAAAATGTTAATTTTATTCCTGCTTCTCTTCTGTGTCGTGTAGGACTGCCTGGTATCTGGTGGGACTAAAATGGGTTTGACTCTCCCTTATCTAGATAGCGTTCTGCAGTTGGGAGATAAACATGGTGCCACAAGCAATGACGAAGGGAAGGAATTTGATTAATTAATTGCAAAGCACGGCACAGATGAGCCCTAGTCCAGGGGACCCTGGCTCTTGGGGAAGCATGGGTGACATTCTTCTTTAGGACTCGTTAGAATAAAACAGGCTCTACAGAAGAAGTCCCAAACTGCTCTGATCTTGAGTAAGCGAGCCCAAGAAAATGTTACGTTATCCTTGACGACATGTGGACCAGTGTCTTGCAGTGATTTAAAACAAAAAAAAGAAAGGCTTTTGTGGCCATGCGCGTGAATCTGCGAATATCAGCAGTGTTCTTGCTAGCCTGAATAACTTGCAGACTCATTTCTGAAGCTCCTGGTGGAGCGGCCCTGGAGCCGTAGGGGCTGTGCCCCGCTTTCCCCTCTCCTTGGCTGGGGAAGGGCTGGTGGCAGCTCTTTCCTTGCCTGCACCCAGCCCGCCTCCCTGCCTGCGCGCCCGCCCCCGCAGCCCTGCGGAAAGGATGCTCCATGCACCTTCTCTCTGCAGCAGGGAACAAAAATTAAGCTTGGGAACGAGGAATGCTCCAGACCGTGCATTTTGCAAGTTCTCCTCTACAAGGAAGGGTTGGTGTGGCAGGACTGGTGAAAACTCTGGCTATTCTGGCTGCTTGTTGTATGCCAAGATAAGATATAGTGTGAAGCGGAGCAGTTTATTTAAAAATATTTTTCAGCGTTAAAGAGAAAAACACGGGTATGAAAGAGGGAAAGAGAGGGTTGTGTTACGGCCTGCTTGTGCTCTTGTAACACCCATTTAAATTCCCATTTATATTTTCCTAATACACTCGTCTCCTCTTTGCCTCAGAGCTATTTTAATTGAATTTGCTTGTTCTGCCTGCCATTTAGCTGCGAGCTGCCCTGACTAAAACCAGTTCCAATGCAATAACAAACCAAGCTGTTTCACTAAATTTCCGGCGCTAAAAGCAGCTGACCTTCGTGTGCTGCAGGGGTGAAGGGGGGGGTCTAACGGGTCTAATGCTGAGAGCTGCACGTAAAATCAACTTGCGCACATAACTTGGATGAGAAATTATTGTGATTGCACTAACTACCCATATTAAACATGCTTGCTGCCTTTTCCGTGCAAGAGTGTGTGTAATTTTCAAATATTGACTGCATCTGGAATTGAATTATCAAATAGGCTGTAATCATATGCTAGAATACATTTGGGATGAGTATGTATTTTGTAATAATTGCTTCATTACTAGGCATAACATAGCTGTTTCTCTTGCATGTGCTTTTTTTCCCTTTATTTGAAAAAAAAAAAGAGGCATTTTTAAAAATTCATCGGTGGATTACACCATTACTACAGAATCACAGAGTGGTGGGGGTTGGAACGGACCTTCATAGATCACCTAGTCCAACCCCCCTGCCAAAGCAGGTTCACCTAGAGCAGGTTGGACAGGAACACATCCAGGCAGGTTTTGAATATCTCCAGAGAAGGAGACTCCACCACCTCTCTGGGCAGCCTGTTCCAGTGCTCTGCCACCCTCAAAGAAGTTTTTCCTCATGTTGAGATGGAATTTCCTGGGTTCCAGTTTGTGCCCGTTGCCCCTTGTCCTGTCACTGGGAGCCACTGAAAAGAGTCTGGTGCCATCCTCTTGACACCCACCCTTTAGATATTTATAAGCATTGATGAGATCCCCTCTCAGTCTTCTCTTCTCCAGGCTAAACAGACCAAGGTTTCTCAGCCGTTCCTCATAAGAGAGATGCTCCAGTCCTACATTTACTACTGTTGGTTAAAACACAAACAAGAGCATGGAGTCAGAATTTAATTTCCCGTAGCGCATATTTATACAACTGTACAGCTATTAAAATTATCTTTGTCTAGTTTGTGAAACGGAAGAGTCAGCCAATGTACTGTTTATCTTTGACACTGTATTTCTGTTGGATTTGTTGGGCCAGCCGCTTGACCGCCAGGACTATCAGACTGCACAGGGTGGTAACGCCCTTGCATCATTAAACTGATGAGTTTTCCAATCTGTTTTGATGATCCAGGACTTCACCCATTGAGTTGTCAAGATAAGACCTGTTCTGTTGCAGGGGGGCGTATCCTGTTTGCTTATGCATAACTACTGTAGCAGATACTATAGACATAACTGGTTTTATTAATATTTTTCACCTTTGCTGTATTCTCTGGGATTCCTGATAGTCTGTTTGTTTTAGGCTCTTGTGGAGTGAATGATAAGATTTTCAAACAGAGGTTTAGAAAGTCTCTCTTGCTTCTCAATGGTTTGATTTTCTTAAGTGGAAAAGAACGTGTCAAGATAAGGCATTTCAGTAGCACCGACGCTATCAAGAATAACCTATGTGCAGAAAAGCAGAGGGTCTGCTTATTTATGTATTCTATAATGATACTTTAATTCCTAGTTTTATAAACAACACAACTGTTCAGGCAGAGAAATGATCTGGTGAAATCCGGTATAATTATTGGGTGCTGCCTGAGAGCAGAATATGCATTAGGAAGTGGGTTTGGAGGAGGGAGGGCTGCTTCTGCCTGCCCCCTCCTTTCCTCCAACCAATGCGCTCACCTTCCGTCCAGCTTTCAAATCAGATTTTAAACCTGGTCATTTAAGCAAACTGCTTGCTCTTGCTCGTCATGAAAATCCTTCTATTGCTTATAATAACTTAACCTCCTAAAATCATTTACTAGTAAACATAATAGATGTTCAAATAGGTTGGCTCATTCTCAGTGTAATGGCGAACACTTGTACAAAACATTTTGATTATTTTTTCTCATTCTCATGCACATGATTAGTTTGAGTTTCTTTTAGGCTAGAAAATAAACTTTACCGCAGTACAATGAAGACTACAAACAGTAAAGAAAACTATAGTCTATAGAGATATAAGAAGCCTGCATAAGAGCAAGTCCGAATAGTTTATACTGGTTGTCCGCTGGGGAGTCTGAGTTATACAATGCTGGGTTGCTGTTATTAACTAAAAATTTTTAAAAAGTTTATTTTTTTTGTGAGTTAAGAAGTGTCACACAACTCAGTATGATTCATCCCACCTCCCCTTTCCATGTTTAATTTTCTTATTCTAGTAGCAGACTGTTAAACGCTCTGCTTCCCTTCCACAAGTTACTTTACTGCTCTTTGGAGCCATGAAGCTTAAGCAAAACCAGGAGATGTAAAGATGTGGGTGGGAGGAAGAAGGGGGAAATGAAACTCTCGGAAGGACCTGGTAGTTTTTATTTCCCAAAATATCTGTATATAAAGAGAACCTGGTATAGAAACAGAATAGAAACTGGTATAGGAACATTGGAAAATTGGGGAAGAGAATACACAATACAGTTGAAAATGATAGTACTGCTGCATTGCAGTGCCTTCAAAATGCTTTCTCTGGTAAGAATTTAGGCTGGTTTTAGTCCTCTCTGCTAGCAGGTATTTGCAGCTCATCTCTTCCACAGAACCTGGTTTTCTTGGGTTAATTCGTCCTTCATAATGTGCCAAGTTGACCACATCCCAGTACTTAAAATACAAGCGTCCGGCAATGTGATCTCTTTCCTGGTATCCTCCAGGAGTCGTGTTTAGGCAAGTGTTTGGCCAGGTACCCGAGACGCTGGCTGTGCTGTTCATCTGTCCAGCCCTCTTGTGCTTGGGAGTTGCAGTTGTGGAGACAAGTTCTCACTACAGGTCTCCAGCTTGGTGACCCAGAAGGTGGAGGTGCTCCCTGGGCTTGTCCAAGCTCAACGTTGGCTGGGCAGTTGCGAGCAGCTGTTGTTTCTCTCTCACGTTCCACTTAAAAAGTGTCATCTCTGTACACACAGTATACAGTTGCTCCCCATACGTAAAATTCTCAAATATTTGGGATTGCCTAAGTATAGCTATAACTACTTTCTGTGGGCTAGGGAAATTGTACCCAAAATATTCCTTATCCTTAACTTATTAAGTTTTACACTTGGTAAACAACTGCTGTAGATGTTTCAAAAATTTCCATATTTTTCATCACTTTCTTTTTCTTTTGTAAATAAGGAAAAACAACTTTTTCTTTTTTCCTCCTGAAAATCTTAATTTTGTTTTCAGATAGTTTATACAACTAAACTTTTCATGATCCGGAGTGTGGACTCCCAAGACAAATTTTGAACGGAGTATCTTTGGTAGTGGTTTTCTTCTTTCAGCTAATGCAGTGGAGGCTTTTTAGAAGTCCTCACTTTAAATGTAGTAGTGGACATACTGTATTTTGAAGTTTTTGTTTAACCAAGCAAAGGAACCTAAACACATACTTCTTTTAGAGGGAGAGAGTTACTTCATCCGTATTTCACATCAGAAATGTTTGCATTGCGAATTAGTGAAGTTTGAACAGGGTACCATGCATTCTTGCCCTACCGCTTTGCATCCTAGCTTCTGCCAGTAGCCGTCATTCTGCTTTTGCTTTCAAGTCAGCCATCAGCTTGACTTGACTTTTTCTACACCACCTGTACACAATGAAAGTGCTTTACAGGTTTCAGACACTAAAAAAAGGTAACAAGAAGTGGTTAAGAGCAGTTGCTGTACTCCCGGTATACAAACTGAGGGTGTTAAGGACCTAAAAGATAAGAGAATAAGATGTAACGTGCTATGTAATCTTACCATAATAGCTCAGTTTGCACGTATATAATGCATGATAACTGCTTGTTTATGGCAGGTTTTCCAGATGTTGTAATTGCCTGGCGAACGTTGCTGTGCTCTGCTAAGTTCATTGACTGATGAATTCTATACAAACTTTAGACTCGTCACATAATGGGATGTCTGGGAAGTTGCGAAGTGAACATTTTTTATTCGGTTAGTCTAAATAAAATTGATAAATGACAATGTGGAACATAATTTTAGCTTTAGCGAGGCTTTGAAGAAGGTGAGTGAATAAAATATCCGCATTGATGATGCAGCCTTTGTAAGAGATCTCACAATTCATGTGCGTTTCAAGATCCCAGTCAATTACAGGAAAACAAAATTTTGGTGTGCTTTACTTTATAAGTTAGTCATTGGGGAGTTTAACATTAGAAGTCCTTACTTTAAATGTAGTAGTGGACGTATGTCCGAGTACTTGATGGCATGGGAACTGTGGAGTAGAGAAAATTTTTCTCCCAAAGGGTAGACTTTTTATCACGTTATTCTAATAAATGTTCATTATAAGTAGTAGTAGTTGTTGTTATTATTTGCTGCTCACTAAAAACAGAAAAAAAAACCCCAAAAACAAAGACCTGCCAGTGAGCAATTTACTGATGACATGAAAAGACTTTTTCTTTGAAGCTCCTTTCAGAGTACTACACAAAAATGGTCTTGCTGTCTGAAGGGTTTTGGCACTCCTGCACCCCAAGAAATATGTTGCCATAGTTGTGGTGGAAACTCGAGGCCGAGTTCTCCAAGAATAAGCCACTCTATCTCCTGCCTTTTTGGTTATGTGGAACATGAAAAACAAGAGTTCAGATTTCATCTGTATAATGACTTTCAGGATCCTTCAAAGAGTGCGAGAATCCCCCAAAAAGGAGAAAATAAAGCAGGATTTTGTATGCTTAATGCAAAGCAGAGGGTGGGTGGCACGGGGAAAGACACGGAGGCTCTGTATACCGCGAGACACTGCTACAGCATCTTTGATGTTGTGCATTCAAACCCACCCTCTGCGTAGTGGTAAGAGAAATAGTGGTGGTGGTGATGTACAAGAGTCTAGAGTCAAACCTTGCCTCTAGGCAAGGGAAATGTTTTGCCTTGGCGTGAGCTCAGCCGTAGCCAGGCGGGTTGCCTGTTTGACTAATCAAAGCGTACGTTTTGATAGACGATCAGCATGTGCAGCGCCGCCTGTCGGCGTGCATATAGCTGCTGCGTGTGCTCTCTCTCGCCCGACAGAAATACCTAAAGGGATAGTCGGAGCGCTGGGCTTGGTGGTGGTAAGGATGGGGTGTAGAGGACAAGGAGCGATAACGAAACCTTAAGAACAGAACCTTTCCCATAGTTAGTGTTCCTCTCTCCAACTTTTCTCCCCGAACTGCGAAAGCAACATAGGAGAGCAACTCATCGAAGTCATCCGAACCCTCTGAAGGCTGTTTTATGAGTTCGTTTATCTGGCTTGCTTACATTTCTATTTAATTTCTTTCTTCCACTTAAAATAACTCTTAAGTTATGGATTAGCTGCTCTATGAAAACCAGTAAAACGGCTCAAACATCCGGAAATGGATTCAGTACCAAAGTCAGAATTGGAGGATTTTGGTACATTTTATTCCAAACTAATTGAATAATAGAATTTTCTTAAAATTGCAAAGGAAACAACTGTGTGCTGCATATTGTGTAAATGCAATGCTTAGTATCAACGCCAGCACGTTTTTCCTTTGAGAAAATGTTTGTGGCTTTCATTATTTCTGCGGTTATGTGTCTTGTCAGGAGAAAACGAAGTCTTAAAGTGAAAATACTCCTTTTACGGTGTTACTGCACTTGTCTGGCACCTCAAGCGTCAGGGCAATTCCAAATACTGTGAGCTCTGGTTATTTTTGTTAAGAACACCCATAGTTGATGGTACGTGTTAATAGGTGCCATGACAATTGCAAATTCTTCCTAAGCAGCTTCCGTGGGTCCAGATAGCAAAGCGCAGGCTGATGTGATCAGTCACCATGGTCTCATCAGAGAAACCGAGGACCGGCACTGTTTGTAAGCCCTGACACTATTAACATGGTTTTTTGTCTTGCAATAGAGATTCCAGTCCCACTCTTTCTGTTTGTTACTTTGTTTTGGGAGACAGCTAGAATTAAAACCTTGATAAGTGGGTGTTTGGCTGCTCCGATTGATACATTGAAGAGGACCTTGGAAATAATTTGACTGATACTTGAGCAAAATGAGTTCAAATGCGGGGGAGAATGCAGCCTGGATCTCTTCACGGGCTTTTTGTAAATACACTAGTTTTGTATTTTGTTTGAAGCCACTGAGACGTGCTTACCTTTAACTGTGATCAATGGCACTGCGTTGGCCCCCAGATATGCTGAATCAGTGTTTGCCTGTTCCTTGGTTTGGGTAAGGGGTGGGAAGGTAGTATACTTTGTCTGTTGTCACCCAGAAAATTGTTTTTTTCACTGAAATTTTTGTCTAGATTTCAATTTCAGTCTTAGGAACTCCAGCACACAAATTGTTTCTTTTTTTGTTTGTTTGTTTCTGTATTTCTTTTTTTTTTTTTTCTTTTGGAGGTGGTGTCAGGAGTTGCTACGTTCATTTTACTACCAAGAACAAAGTGTGCGCCCAGAAATTTTCTGGGAAAGAGGCGGAGCACCTCTTCTCAATGCAGGATCCTTACGTAAGCTTGTGCTTTCCTATGATCAGCCTTATTTCCAAGCAACTTTTTTTAAAGCAGGCGAGTTGGCCCGATGCTTAAGGCATTGAGGATGTTGCTTGGCAACTTTGGGCTGTGCGTGCGGCTCTCCGGGAGCAGCCGGACAGATGTTTGCACACAGGCTGACTGGGAGCAACCTGGTGGCGACCGAGCAAACCCCGTCCTAAAATTACTGGTTCAGGGCATGGGTGGTAAATCAAACATTTGCACTGTGAGAGGCCGTTCGCGATACTCGTTATTTGCGAAGCGTAAAAAGCTTTTCAAAAGGGTGAGAGGCCGAGATGCCTTTCTTGGATATTTTTCAGTGCCTAGGGGACAAATATATATCATCTGTCATTGGGGTGACTGAAATTTGTGTAGTTTAATGCTGTGAGTTGAAGATGATGGTTGGCAGGTTTTTTTCTCTCTTTTAATGTAATAGTAACATTTCCATGCTATTAAGAGGATTACTCTTCAGAGATAACAAACCCAGATTCCTGACCCCCCCCCAATTGTGTTCCAGGTCTGTGGCCAGGTAGCAATTAGCTGCATTTCAGTTAAGAAGAAACCAGCGGAGCGTGACTCGCTGCCGCTTTTCTAGCCCAGGGTAAGATGCGCTGGGTGCACACAGGGCACCCACCTTTAAGGCATGCTGGTGTATTTTGCCAAGGGAAAGACCCGAAGAGCCTGGATTGGTACCCGCTGTTTTTCCTCCGGGAGTACTGCCCGTGAGAGTGAGTTGCAGGGGGAGTAAGCTGCCGAAGCAGAGGGAAGGGATGGGTTTCCGTTCTTCTCGCTACCTTCAACTCAGTTTTACTGGCGCAGTCCCAACAACCGAATGTGAGACTTAAACTGCGAACGGAATTAGTGCATGTTTTTAAAAGGTAATGCCTCTTGAAAGCATCTGAGCAGCTATAAACATGAGGTGGAGGAGCTCCTGGCTGTGCGCAGAGGCGGTCGGTCGGTTAGCCGGAGATGGACTGGTCCCTGCAAGCCCGGTCAGGCAGGGGCTGAAGGTTCGGGATATCATTTTGAGCAGTCACTGACATAAATAAAGGCTGGTGGCCAACACCACAGCCTGAAGCCAGCAGAGGCTGGTGCCAAAAGAGGCGGCAGTGTGACTCTGCCCTCATCCCCACTTCTCATGTCACACCACCCCCCACCCCTTCTCAGTCTCGTATTGATGAGATCTCATGGGGAATCGTGGTGAGGAATTGATCAAGGTTATCGTCTCCTCCCTTTTTAGTTTTAACTCAGATGGGTTTGGCTGCTGCTTCCCATGGCCTTAATAAATGCTCTTAGTGACTCGGTGAAGGGGACAGGATGGAGGTGGGAAGGAGCAGCCAGGGAACGGGGGGAAAGATGGAGACTTTGCTCCTTGTTGGTACTGCAGACCTCTAGCCGGCTGGGAAAGCGTGTCAGGCTGCGAGGAGCAAGGGCTACATCTGGCTGGGTGGGCTTGGAGCAGCCAGGCACAGCCTGGGCACGGACCCGTGCCCTTGGTTTGTGAAGAGCAGCCACTTCTGCTGGGTCTTAAAACGTTGTGCAAGGGAAGAAGTTAAGAGCAAGAGGAGGCAGCGTACTGGGAACAAATGTGCACTTTTCTAACTAGAGATGAAGAAGTTGCACTGTGTATTTTGGGGTTTTGCTTTCTTGTTGTTTTCTTCAATAAGCATATTTGATAGATTAAAAACACCAGCCCTTTCCCTTTCTGTGAGTAAAGTTGACTTATTGTCAAACCTCGGAGCTGGGATTTCTACTCTTCTAGCACTCTGAGAGAATAAAAGTGGAGAGGCATAGTCTGACAAGAAAAATAGCCAAGGTACCTAAAATTCTTCTTCAGACATGCTGGGTGAGAAATGTTTTAATTGTAAAGAATCCTTGGAACTAAAGTAACCTTTTTAACCATTAAAGAAAACAACCTTTGACATCTTAGCGTGCGTAACTGTAAGCCAATACAGACATAGGATAAATGTGTTCTTTCTTGAGCAGGACTTCTTACCTTTTCTTAATAACACTTAGCATTATGGTAAGCATAGTTATTCATTGTACTTTGAATAAAAGCCTACTAGTGCTTCCCTTAATTGCTATTAACCTTCATTAAGATGAGAGGTGAACTGTGTTGGGTGCTATGCAAACGCTCATTAAAGTGCCTTCCCTCCCTGGTAAATCTTGCAGCTTACAAAGACAAATGATATAAAAGCAACTGGGAGCTGTGCCTGTTAACCTGGCCGCTGAGAGTTGGTTTATTATAGGTGTCATGAGAAAGAGGTATCTTAAAAAGAGATTTGTAGAAGACAGTTATGATTCAGGATGGCATTTCTATTTCTGATGGTACTTAATAAATACGAGCATTGATTCTCCTTTGAGGCAGTGAGACTTCAGCTTATGCTCAAGGTAAACTCTTGCTTAAATCCTCCTCTGAGTTAGATGCTTCATGAAAAGAAGACATATGAGGGCGAAAGATGGTTTTGTAACTAAAATGCAAGACTGGGTTTGGTGGCACGGAAAAGGGGGAAGGAAGGTACCTGCTTTCCTGTTTTAACACCCCACAAGCAGAGGAAAAGCCAGCAGGTCGAGGGAGGTGATTCTGCCCCTCTGCTCCGTCCTGGTGAGACCTCGCGTGGAGCACTGCATCCACCTCTGGGGCCCCCAGCATAAGAAGGACATGGACCTGTTGGAGAGAGTCCAGAGGAGGACCACAAAAATGATCAGAGGGCTGGAGCATCTCTCTCCTATGAAGACAGGCTGAGAGAGTTGGGATTGTTCAGCCTGGAGAGGAGAAGGCTCCGGGGAGATCTTATAGCAGCCTTCCAGTACCTAGGGGGGGCCTACAGGAAAGATGGGAGGGACCTTTTTATCAGGGCGTGTAGTGATGGGATGAGGGGTAACGGTTTTAAACTGGAAGAGGGTAGATTTACATTAGGTATTAGGAGGAAATTTTTTACTGTCAGGGTGGTGAGACACTGGAACAGGTTGGCCAGAGAAGCTGTGGATGCCCCATCCCTGGAAGCGTTCAAGGCCAGGTTGGATGGGGCTTTGAGTAACCTGGTCCAGTGGAATTTCTCCCTGCCCAGGGCAGGGGGGTTGGAACTAGATGATCTTTAAGGTCCCTTCCAACCCAAACCATTCTATGATTCTATGAAAACGGCATGTACTGTGGGAAGGAGAACAAAAAAACCAGTTTCATGGACTCAGCAGAAAGCACCCCAGTAAAGGAGAACGGCCTGTGTTGTACCTTGGTAGAGGTGGTCACCAGCTAGGAAGATCTCAGTCCTAGAGTTGCCAATAGAAAATGAGAGTTGTCCTTTCCTCCTTCATTGTTAGGCTGTTTAGGAAGCCTACTTAAACTAAAATAAATCTGTGTTAACTGCATATTTTCTGTATTTTCTGTTTCCCATAGTCAGTGCAAATGAAATCAGAGTAGAGTTAAACCATATTAAAGATTATGCATAGACAAAAGAAATTAAAAATGAAAACTCTACTGAGATAAAAAGCTTCAGTTTATTACTCTATCTGAAAACTAATTCTTGTCTGGTTTTGGCACAGCCTCAGGTACATCCGAAAGCATCTTAGAGATCCATAAAAACTTTGGTTACTTTTGGTTCATGATGGGAGTTGGAGAACTGCAGCAGGAGGTAATTGCTTGATAATCCAGTTAATGCTCTCAGTCAGAAAGTAGCTACAAATATGAAAGTGGCAAAGGGCAGTGCTGAATTAATTGCAGTAAATCTTCTATAGGCAGGATTTCAGTTGCAGAAGCGCTGGGGCCAAATTTACTGATTGTTCCCTCAGTAGTCTTAAAATGAGGTGGATTTGGCACTGACAGGCAGAGGGAGACTTACTTCAAACGACAGGCCAAATAAATCCCTGCACTGAGGTCAATAAACCCGTGTGAAGAATAAATCTGACATGCTGTGTCACTGGAGTTGCACTAAGGGATAGCTTACCTGAAGGTTTACGTCTCATGTATTTGAAGGCAGTGGTAATACTGGTCAGTTCGAGGTCTGTCGGCATTATGTTTGCAGCGAGGGAAGACAGAAATAGAAGATTGGGTCTGATTTCTAAATCTTACCTTCATCTGCTGTCTCACAGTGATCGCTCTTAATTATGAGAATTTTGTTTCATTGCCATGCAGACAGCTAAGCTGCATGAGTCATGGGCAGAACAGTTTGCTTTTAATAAATGGAAGTGGATACGGTAATAATAATAAAAAAAAAAAAAAAAGAGTTTGACTCCAAACCCATCTACCCGTCTAGACAGATAGTGCCAAGCTCCTGTCTGCTAAGAAATATCTTCTTAATAATGCTGTAATAATGCTGCTACTTTTACAGTACTTGCCATTTTTTGAAGTGCTGTACCCAGCTAATTCATCGTTGGCTGGGCTTGAGACGACCTTTTGCTGAGTTTGATAGCGTTTTTGTGTCTTGCTTTTCTTTAATGTGGTATTTTGAATGCCATGTCCAATCAATTAGGGAATCACAAGAATGTTTTAGGCAGCCGTTCCCAGGGCTGGGCAATAATCCTTGTCCCTGCTCTTCCAGGGTTGCCTATTCATCCTTTCCTGGCACAGACCTCGTGTCTCCCCATTCTCCTCTCCTCTAAAAAAGAAAAAAAAAAGCCCTTATCATGGACAAATGTTCTGTCCGGGCCCATTTTCCTTACAGCTGCCCACCTCTGACTGGTATCCCATGGGGAAAGGGGGTGCCTGCACTGGCACCTTTTCCTTCCCCACCTCCAGTTTACCTGCTTCACGTCAGAGGCTGTCTTTGCCTTTATTCTTCCCTGGCTCTTCATGCCAGGAACAACTCCTTTCCTTCCTCCCTCCCTTCGCAGGGCTTTCCCAGGCAAGTTGCATGTGTCGACCGAAGGGGAGAAATGGGAAAGACAAAAGTGATGGATGGATGGAAAAGGGAATGGAGGGCAGAGCTTACTGCCTGTTTTACCCGTTTCCCCAGCTTGGCGTCAATCTCCTGGGTGACTCCGACTGTTGTTGCTCTTACAGCTGGGTCCTGGTGTCTGGATAGCTATGTGCCTTCCTCCCCACAGGATGGGCTGCTGGCAGCAGCCTGGCTTCCAGACCAGCACAGAAATAACTTGGATGGGCATCTAGCTCCTTGCGTGGGTAGGAAATGAAGGATCCTGGCCTGGAGAAAATGCAGGGAAAGTATATGGCACAAGGGGAAGGAAACTGCTTTGGAGGGGAGGAAGATGAAGAGATACCTCATGTAAGGGCAGAGGAGGAATAGAGGGTTGGGAGGCCCCTGGCAGAGAGGTATGGTGGTAATGGGGGCAGGGGGAGAAGGAGCTGAGGGGAGGTGGAGAATGGGACACGCTGGATATGGGAAGAGGAAAGGGGATGACCTGGCAGGAGCAGTCTGGGAGAGGTTTTCTGCAGTCACCGAAACGGTGCGGAGATGGCAGGTGGGTAGCAGCACGCCGGGAGCTTGTGTCTAGAGCGGCAGGATGTGAAGGGTTCAAAGGCTGTGCGTTCCGGGCAGCCGCGAGTGTGTGCCGTCCACATCCCGCCCCAGCTGGTGCTGTTTGCAGATGAGCAGAATGTAGGAGTTACAAACTTTTCCGCGGCAGGCAGCAATGGCTGTGTGTCTGGCTGCCGGCGGGGCGTTTTGTGGAAGTGAGGAAGGATTGCCTTGGGCTGCGCCAAGCCCGATGCCTTGGGAGCTGAGACAAACAGAAACTGGAATGGCACCGTTGAACTTATTTGCTCCTGACATCCAGGTCTGAAGCACCACCTGCAGAAAGGCGAGAAAATAGCAAAAATAAAACTGTTGTCCCATAGCAAGGCGGGAGGTCAGAGTCTCTTCTAGTGCTTCCTGGGCTTTTCATCCGAGCTTCCTTTCATGTAAGTGAGCGCTGAGATAACTCCAGTGAAGTGCGGGGGGATCATTCACGTTTCCTGCCTGTGTGAGAAGAGTATGGATTCAGGCTTGCTGTAAAGTACTAGAAGAGCAGGGGTTTTTAAATAATAATTAAAAACTGCTGATTCATGGAACCCTAAACTTCCATGGAGCTCCCATCTGACAGAAGGCAAGGCAAGCTGGCCAACTAACCCACTTTGGAATTAGAATTAGAAAGTGACATTTGAAAATGGAAAAGAAAAAAAATAATTAAAAATACTGTGAGCGTTGAGAACTCTGAAACTTAGGCCCATACTGGTAACCCAGAGGTACCAGCTACCTCGTATCTGTTGCAAAGATTTCCTGCTCGTAGGAACAGCCTGTTAATACCACTTTGATGTGGTTAAATCAATGTGCTGAAAGCCCTGTAGATCCTTGGATGAAAGATGCTATTATATATGCAGTATATCCACAAAAGGGATCGCAGAGTATATCGTACCTGTGGGGCAAATCCCCCTGCAGTACTGCTCAAGGACAACACGTGTTGCTGGGAAGCTCTAACGCTCCAGCGCTGTATCTCTGCTTTAAAGCAGTGTCAACACCTTCCTCTGCAACGGGCAGTACAAGAGCTGCAGAAGGTTGAGCTGGTAAATCTTGCATTGTTTTTCATATAATATTTCTTAAATCTCCTAGCTTGCCTTTGAGACTCGGTTTGATTAAAGCCATCTCAGTCCTTTTCTTACTCCCCCCCCACCACCCCAAATCAAACCTTGTTAACTCTAATGTACGTCTCAGATGTCAAGTTCATTCCTTTGTGATTCGTGATGACTTCCAGAGCTCCTGGTGGAGAAGAGTGTACAAGTCTCTTTATTTCAGCTGCATGACTAGAGGTATGCCCTCTCTTAGTTGACGGCACGCATTTTCCTTTTGAAGTCTCTCTCCTTCATATGCATGTTACGGTGTGCCGGGTCTGCTAAATGGCACTCCTGCATAGCAGGTGAAGGGGGTCTCTGTGTGTGTGTGTGTTTCTCGCTACGATTCTACATTAAATACAGAGCAGCGCAGTTTTGTAGATCTAGAAATGGTACGCCCGCTGCCTACTGTCAAAACCTCTTTCCCTTCTTAAATCCCACAGAGATGCTGCTAATTAAAGGAGATTCCCCCCCACACACACACGCACACTCCCCACCCCCCAATTCATATCAGAGGCCTGAGTATAATTTGGATCTTATTGGTTTTGGGAGCTCTCAGAATACGCTATCTAAAGAGAGAAAAAGCTCCATTTATCCACTGCGTTGCAGCGGGATTGAAGGCGCAGCAGGAGATGAGAGCGTGTGGGTCTGTGGCTCTCCCATGGCCAGCCATCGCTGCCCTTCCCACGGCCAATTCCTCCCCTGGAAAAGAGCAAGTTCAGCTGCTTCTGGTCCCCCCGAGAAGCGAAGGAGCAGCGCCTGTGAGCGCCGTGGTGCGGCAGTCTGGGATCCCGGAGCTGCTCGTGTGGCCTGTGGTCAGTGGCCGGCTCACTGACGCGCTCCATGAGGAGCTGCGGATTTACCAAAATGAAATGGTGCGTGTGGGATTATCCCCTCCCAAACGGCTTCTGTACGCGCCAGCAGTCTTTGATGCGTTCTGACATGTGGCATGTCGTGGTCTATACTGTAGTAAAAAGTCGAAAGTCATTTTCAGTTTTACGTTACCTTTTCTTTTTTTGGATGGGGTGTCAATGTGTGGCAGGACCTCTGTTTTATTTCACTTTTGGTGACACTGTTGAGTGAAATAGAGTCCAGATTGTAAGAGCATGTGGTTTGTCACTGGAAGTTAAAATTGAACAGGCTGGTACACCCTGCCCTCCCAGCAAAAACCCCACGGGTAAATCAAAGCCAGGCTCTGCCAGCACCCAGCTTGCCGCTTTAAGTTCGCAGGCGCGTCCCTCCACCGCTGGGGTTTGGTTGCAACTGCAGCAGCTAAATTCGTCTGTCTAAACAGAAGAATTCATTTAGCTGAGCCAAAAACCGGCCGGATCCCTCCGGACGCAGGTGGGGATCCCGGTGCCGGGCGGGGAGGGGGGGGGGGG
>VFFE01006991.1:763632-774100 GCA_008921705.1 Burhinus oedicnemus | reverse complement strand
TTCAAATATGTAAAATGTCACTTCTTTGTATTTCAGGCATGATCTTGGGTTAACGGAAAGTTCTTGAAATGTGTTAAATGTGTTATTCACGGTGGGTGACATTCAGACTTGTTTCATGGAAATCTCCTGTACCAGTAAATGACTGCTTGTTGACTCTGAGAAAACATCAAACCATTTATAAGCGGTTATAAAAGAATACTTGTTTCTCATGAGATGAAGCATCAGCTTTATCTCTCGAGCTACAGCGTTTTCAACATGAACGTATTTATAACTGTGTGACTTTTTCACATCGAAATACATCCTTGGGTGAGAATCTGTGTAGGTTCAGGGTGCGTTCAATGTGTGTTGGGCTTTGAAAACAAAGGGTTGGTCGGTGAAGGGAGGGCTGTTGTGAGTCTGCAGGATTGTGCTTTTTCAGTGTGTGTGGCTTGGTCCTGGGATACTGTGTTTTAGCATCTTATTTATTACATTTTTAACTGGAAATGCGGCTGCATGGTTTGAATTTTCCGAGTATTTTGTTCAGACATCATTTCTCTCTAATCAACTGAAAATAAACGCATGCGTGTAACCGAAAAATACGATTGCTGTCAACTAAGCTCAAAATTAAGCTGAAAATGTTTTTATTCCGGAGGATCAAGACGGATTGTTTTTATTTGGTACAAAAGTTACAAAGTATGTAAAAGAGTGTTACCCAGAACTAGACTCAAATAAGCATCGCTAAGTAGTTTGAATTAGTACCGTAAAGGACGCCTTTGCAAGAGATGAACTACTGAAAAGATGATGGATTAGCTAGGTTTTATCACGTTTCTCTTGATTTTTAATCTCCGGTATTAGCCATTTCTAATGGTTGGGGAATGGTCCAAGTCTAAATGTGTATATGGACACATAGCACTTCCTCTTGCGTTAGCTGGCTAGAAACACCCCAAGAGAAATGCTTGTTTTCTTTGGAAAGTTCTCCATTTCTTCAGATGAAACAGCACAGGTAGTGGAGAAGGAGGAGCGTGGGCACTTACTTTGGCTTCGGTAGGAGAAATCCTACGGGCCCTTTGCGCCTGCCCCTGCCAGTCTCAAGTTGTCACCATAAGCATCGGTGCAGAGGAAGCTCGGGAGGATTGCCGAGGACTAAGTATCTGTGGAAATGCAGAAATGGGTCAGTATTTAGGACAACGTGCTGTATAGACAGCGAACTTCATATCTCCGACACCCTTCCTGGGTAATTGATATAATGCAGTTTGAGTAATTGTCAGCTTTTTTGTCCCTGGAGGAAAATGAAATCTTTACTTTTTACTTGGTCTTTGACTGTATCAGCAGAGCTGGTTGCTCGTGAATAAAACGGATAAAAGCAAAAAGAAAATTATAATAATCTTCTAAATCACTTACAAATCTATTTGCGCCCTGTGGGATGCAGTTTGTGAGAGGGTAATGCATAGATAAAAATTTTAAAAGTACACGGAAGTAAAAAAAGGGGGGGGAAAAAACCTTTTTATATAGACCCCTTCAATTTTTACCCTTTCCTTTATAGATCTTGGAAATACTTTGTGTGCCACAGACAGAGAGCCCCTTTCAGTGGCTTCACTACCTATCAAAACTGATCTGTTGGCAAGCTGAGAAACAAAAGAAGTACTGAGATCTGCATGAGGATCACCCACCAGATGTTTGATCCCACTGAGAAAAGTCTTTATAGTTTAGAGGGTTAAAGAAGAATGTGGAAACCGGGGACTCGGAGCGCGTGTGGGGGGTAAAGGGCTAGAATAAATGGAAAGCATATGTGAATATAAAGAAATATTTCAGGAAGGGAAGGGGGGGAGCGTAAAGAGAAGAAAGCAGGATACAATTTTGGATCCATGCGCACGTGCGTGTATTTGTATGAAATGTGTGTTTACTGACAAATGTGACAGAAGGGAAGAGTCACAGCACTGCTCTAATGAGTTAGAGGTGGGAGAAGAAATCTCCCACGTGGAATGGAGAACGGTGGATATTTCTGTTTTCAGGCTTCTGTTAAAATCTGAACTACCAAGGTATAGCGCGTGTCTATCGCTTGGCTTTTACTGCAGCCTTTTTCCTAAAACAGGGGCTGGGTTTTGATCCCAGGTGGGCCGCAGGTAGGAGGCGGGGGAATGTATTTGAGGTGGGAACAGCTGACCCTGGCGGGCTCTTGGTTGGAGCCCTGTTGATGGGTGATGGGATGTGCCTGGGAGAGAGGAAGGGCAAACGCCCGTCTCCGGCCTGTGTCAGACCGGAGCAAGCCGCACGCTTACGCCCGTGGTTTTGCTGTTCTCTTTAGCCGTGTCCCGCTCCCCCAGCCAGGCTCTTGCTTATCGTTCCCACCGCACATCCCCTTCGCCCTGACTGCGGTCACTGGCTGGGTGCCTCTTCCCTTGGGATCCCTGGCAGGGTCCCTGCTGGGGCAGGAGCGTCTGGCACCATCCATCCTTCCCATCGTCCAGGCAGGTGGACGAGCTTCTGCCCCCCTTTCCCTCCTCCCGATTTTGGATCACCCCTCCACGTTCCTCATCCTCAGAGCTTCACCCCTTGCAGTGGCTCAGCCTCAGTGTTCTCCATCTCCCTGGAGGAGGCGAGTAAATCTGGGGAGGCAGCCACACGCCGGGCTGCTCCAGCGGCCTTTCCCTGGTGGCAGGAGGTGACACCACTCCCGGCAGCCAGGGAGCACGGCATTACTGGTGGTGGTGGAGCAGGAGTCCCTGGTGGCGGAGGTTGCCTTGTTTACTCCTTATGAATCTGAGGGCAATTATGTGTAACACCTCCTGGTTTCCTAGGACATACTGGCTGCAAATAAAATCTTGTTTAATAAGCCAGCAAATGCAAACAGGCTGTGAAGAGGGGGGGGGGGGAAAACCCTCTTCCAGACCTAGGAAACATATGTTTATGCTAACTGAGAGACCTGTTCTTGCGCCCTGACTCGTGTTGGAGAGTATCTTTATCTGCCAGTCTTCCCACGGAAATCGGTAAGCCTGTCTGTGAAAGAAAGGCTCGATTCGGTTTAGATAGCGGTATCAAAATCTGACCCTACCAAATCGTAGCTTAGGTCGGGAAGCTGTAATCTCTCGAAGGACCCTGGAGATGATTACTTCACCAGGTCCGCTGAATTCGTCGCTGTTTTCTTTCAATTAAGTTACCGCTGTTGCAGAGCAGGGGTCGGGGCAGTCGGTGCTCGGCCCCTGTGCTGCCCAGCATGGTGGGACTGCTGGGGGTGCGCCACAGCTGCGCTGGAGTCGGCATACGCACATGTGCATCTATACACAGAGAAAACACGGCCGCTTGCCTATAGGGAGTTATTTGCAGCAAGAAACCTAGTACCTCTGGTTTGTTGCCGGTAGCGGTTCTTAACCTTACGTATCAGTAAATACGAGGTTGGTTAAAGGTAACGATGGTGGGTGAGGTATCAAAGTGTGCTCTCGGGAAAGCAGCGTCTTTTGCGTTTAGCCAGATGGTCTTGTCTTTTTTGATACCATTATCTTTTTATTATTTTATTATTAATATTTTGTTAAAGTAGCTTAGTTTCTTTTAAACTCGAAAGGCTCTTTCTCTCTCTCCCTGCTCTCCTTGGAGAGAGCGGTGGGGCAGAGCATCCATCATCGTTCGTTTCAGCGGCCGGTCCAGCCGGAACCCCGGCAGCAGTGCCGGCACTGGTTGGGCAGAGCCCCTCGCATGGGGCACCTGGCACCGGGGAGGTTGGGGAGGGTGACGGGCAGCCGCCCCGTGGGAGGTCAGCACGTCGCCTTGTCTCGAAGCAGTGGTGGGACACACGTCTCGCTCCTGCTTGAGGGGCTGGCTGGCGCCAGGCAAAGCTGCCTCCTCTTGTAAGCAGGTTTCTTAATTGATGGCTTTATTATGGCAGTACGTTGCTGGTTTAACTGCGTGGCTCGTTTAGGCGAACGCCAGTGTAAAATCTGGCGAACAACCCTGGAAGGAGCGGCCCAGCTGTGGGGTTGAAAGGTGAAATGAGATGGCTTTTTTTTTTTTGCTTTGGAATTTGTCCCTTCCATTTCTTCTCTCTCTCTCTCTCTCTCTTTTGGATCATTCCAGAAGACTGAAAGTTTTGGTTAATTATGTGTGCTTAAAGGGAAACACTGTAATGTAGTTTCCACGTACTGGAGCATTATTCTTGTACAGCTGGAGCTGGCAGCCTTTCATTCCCTTACCACCTCCTTTTTCTCCTAAAAATAGCAGCACACTACAGTGGGATTACAGGAGAGGCAGAAGAACGTTTCCTGAGCAACAGTTTTTGCCGGATGGTGGTTGTGGTAGCATCAAGAGCAGATTTTTGGGAGAGTCGGAGGGAGATATAAATAGGAACAGAACAAAATGGGACAGAGGCAAAACCGGGGTGGAGAGGAGGGGGCTGGTAGGTGGGATGGATGGTGAGGTTCCCTGGGCTGTGTAACAGCCTGCCTGGGGAACTGGGAGAAACCTCAGCACTTGAGTGGTTGAGGAGTTGCCGAGAGAGAGCACTCAGCAGCACCGTATGGGTAGCAAACTCATGGTGCGGGTAGGAGGTGCGGGCAAGATGACCTAATTTCCATCTCTGATTTCTGTGATTTATTACAGAGTTTTGCAGGCTTTCTCTTAGGAGGCTTAGAGCTGAAATTTGAGGCATGGCAATTAGGAGGGTCCTTTAACACTGCGCCAGCACGCTGTCGAGGCTTGATCACTGACCTGCAGGAGTGGCAAGCTAAGTGCAGGTAATTCTCCACCCCAGCAAACGGAGGTAGCAGACAGGCTCTGCTCCGGTTTAGATCTGGTGTTGACACTGGTTTACATTATGCGTTCAGTCCTGGCCTTGATGCCACTAAAGCTTTATGTAGATTATGCAGGTACATATAATGACAATAAATAATATATTAATGTGCTATAGTAGACATCTTGGGAAAAGTAAAAAAGATAACCACCACCCCCAATCAATTCTCATGCCACCCTATTTAATGGCACCCTCAAAAACTAGACAATAGTCGATTTGTCTCAGCTTATTCCAATCTTGGGAATTCCCTTTCCACCCGTAATGCCTTGGCGAAGAAGAGCCAGCAGACAATGCTTCTGCCCCCACCAGTTGTCCAAGTCAGGGAGAAAAGACAGCGCCTACCTCCTTTATCAGTATATTTAAATATATTCAACTAGGCTTTCCATCTGCATAACCATAGAATCATAGAACCGTTTAGGTTGGAAAAGACCTTTAAGATCATCTAGTCCAACCATTGACCCTACTCTACCAGGTCTGCCACTAAACCAGGTCTCTAAGCACCACATCTACACGACTTTTAAACACACTAGGGATGGTGACTCAACCACCTCCCTGGGCAGCCTGTTCCAATATTTGATAACTCTTTCAGTGAAAAACTTTTTCCTAATGTCCAGCCTAAACCTCCCCTGGCGCAACTTGAATCCGTTTTCCTGTCGCTAGTTACTTGGGAGAAGAGACCAGCTCCCATCTCACTACAACCTCCTTTCAGGTAGTTGTAGAGAGCAATAAGGTCTCCCCTCAACCTTCTCTTCTCCAGACTAAACAATCCCAATTCCTTCAGCCGCTCCTCATAAGACGTGTTCTCCGGACCCCTCACCAGCTTTGTTGCCCTTCTCTGGACACGCTCCAGCACCTCAATGTCCCTCCTAGACTGTGGCACCCAAAACTGAACACAGTTCTCAAGCTGCGGCCTCACCAGCGCTGAGTACAGGGGCACGATCACTTCCCCACTCCTGCTGGCCACACTATTCTTGATACAGGCCAAGATGCCCTTGGCCTTCTTGGCTACCTGGGCAAAAAAACCCATGCACCTACTTGCATTTGCACATAACTAAATAAGCCACACAATTAATTATTGTGATGGTGAAATACTGATACAGCTAAAGTTACTTAAAAAGCCTGCTTTTCTCCTGAAAGTATTGGTGTTAAGGTTATTATTTCTAATCTGTACCCACTGAGCACAGTTCTTGCAAAGCCAAACAAAACCATCCAGAATTTCCCGTTTAAAGTTTGAAAACATTTTATCCTCGTTTCCTAGTGGTGTGACACAGATTTCTTGACTTGTTCTTCATTGTGTGCACCCAAAACTATTTTTCTTACGCTCACGTCATATATAAACCATGAATATTGTACTTTGCAGCTTCTCTACGTTACACGGTAATGCAAAGCGGAAAAGCCAGTCCTTTTCTTAGCCTGAGGGGACAGTGATTGAATTAAGGATGCAGAGCTGAAGAATAAAAAGAAGTTCCTTCTGTTTAAGTTTTTACCAACTTCCCACTGCTGTTCTGTAGGAACAGACATGAAATGTCTCTTGCCAGTGTAGGGCAAATGGCCTGGTTTTGGGGTTTTCCACAGAGTCAAGGCAGTTGTCGTTTCTGCGTTACACTGGCCAGAAGGATGCCAGCAGCTTCTGTAACAGGAGTGTCTGTATTAAACTCTCTGCCTGGTTTTTGACTCCCTCCCTCTTCAACTCCAGTTTTGTTTTTGCTTATCTGCCCTGCAGACGTGATCATTGTGTTTTCCCCATCCCTTGTTGTTCTGAATCGCCTCACCCTAGTAGCAGTTCGGTTATTGCACTTTATTTTGCTGTTTGCCTCTGTCCTGCATTTTCCATCATCTGAAGCGCTGCTTTCTGACTCTTGCTGGTGTTTCTTCTATCTGAAAGCAAGGGAGCTGGTGTGAAAGAAGATGCCCCCGTGACCTTCTGATCCTGTGATGTTGTTTTGCAGAACGCAGTCAGTGTGGTTATGCTTCCTTCTTCTAACCAGTTTGTGGAAATCAATATAAGTGTTTAATATCTTGCTGTGCTTTTTTTTTTAAGTAAGAAAAAATGGTGGTATGCGATAGATGATGCAGCAACAAGCCATCATGTTATAAAGATACAAATTGCACTAAGAAGATACCTGTCATTTTCTAGCTCCAAGCATTATAAAGGGATAAAATAGATATATTTACTACATACTACATTACATAGCTTACTAAAAGCACGTTGCTACCTTCTTTTAAGGTATGCCAGGGCTATCATTGTTCTTAACCTGCAGAACTGCGAGTCTGCTTCCTTGATGGTGTCCTCTGCTCTTGGGGTGTTGTAAGAAGAAAAATCGCTGCAGGATGGGACTTGGCAAACGAATCAAGGTCTCAGCCAAGGAACTGCATTGTCTGTTCATTTTCTAAACAAAAGTAGTTCAGCCAAAGGCGAGTGTTTTGTATCTGGTTTCCACTGGCTGTATTTTGATTTTGTAAAGTAGACTTGATAAGCAATTATTTCTGCTTACATGCCGTTGTTTAAAAAATAGTAGTGGTTAAATATTTCTTAATTAAATGTTGGCTGCCGAGCCTGAAAGAAACTGTCCAGAAATTCAGAAAGGATAGCACAAACATTAACAAGAGTCTGAATAAGTGTTTACATGATGAACAGGATTATCTCCTACTTAAAACCATACTGGTTTGAGAAGTGGGCTGAGCAGAAGTCAGTCTTTGACTAGTGGCGCATTCAAGCCTAACGTCTTGACATTCTCAAGCAAGGAATCCTGCTTTCTGGTGGCATTTGGCCTTCGTTTTAGGACCTCGTATGTAACCTACTCTACTTTAACCCAGTATTCTGAAATTGTGGTGTATGGAAACCCCATTTTAAGTTACTCTGTGGAAATTTTTAGAACTTTATTTCTTTCTGAACTCTGGTTAGACACATAATAAGGAAATTATTGGTCAGTAATATTAGAGAGATACAAAATTAGTACCTAAGAGTAATATTTAACATCACTTAAGATGACAGCTCTGCAAAATGCACGGTATCTTCCAGAATTGGGGTGGCAAGGCATCGTGACAAGTGTACTGTGTTAGAAGAAGGCAATTCCTTGAGAACTTAGCAGGAGCTTGGAGTATTTATTGCCTTCCATAGGGAAATGAAATAGCGACTGGTAATAGGTAAGGCTTTCATTCAGGTGTGAGCAAAAAGCTCCTCAAGCTCCTTGGTCCTCCCTGCCAGAGCTACCAGTACAGAACGAACTGTGCATTCCAGGTGCTGATAAAGCCCTCAACTTGGTTTCTCCATCGCCTTCCTTGAGAACCGCAGCATTTCTTATCAGTGGGGCTGCCCAAGGTCCTTCCCCGTTTTGGAAAACCGAAGCTAGGAGGTAGCAGCGGGGGCAAGGACAGATGTCCTGAGCCCTCCTGGCTGCGGCGCCTGCAGGGAGAAGGGCTTCACCCCAGGGGAAGCAGCTGCAAGATGCTGCTTCCCCATCTCAAGGATGTTCTGTAGTAGCTCCTGGGGCTGGGGACTGACTGACTGCTCCGCTTGATCCTTTGTTGTAAGCACCGCAAAGATTAATAATTCAGTTTTGTCAGGTGAAAATTTAAATTGCGCCAGTCACACCCCTTGCGGAGTTATCCTGTGATTAAAAATGACAAACGGTTTTCAATGAAACACGTTTTTTGCGTTCACCTAACCTCTCAAAGCATACATATTTGAAGCTTAAGCATGTCACATGCATGCTTCAAAATTCACCTTTGAAATGATAATGTTTAATGTAAGGAGGGAGGAAAGTTTCACCTATAGTTTACATAGAAGAGAAAGCGTATTAATTTCCACTTAAAATGTTGACCTTTCTTGCCTTGCCGCTAGGAACAAGCCATAGCTGTCCAAACTTTGAATTTTTGCACCTGTCTGGTTTGATCTCTTTGCTGAGCAGCGATGCTTTTGGACTTGACAAGACCCAAATGATTCATCTTCTGGTAGCCTACCGAAATAGCCTTACAGTAGCTGCGCACGCAATCCTGCGCAGTTACTGAAATATTGTGCGACATGACAACCTCAACGTTAAATTGTTAGCCTCAACCAGCGGGCTAAAATTGAAAACGAAGGGCGTTCCTTTCCTGAAGGTTGTCCCCGCTTTGTATAAGTAGCAGATAAGGTTCAGCAGGGCTGCAGCCTTCATCCCCTCTGAAACCAGCCCCCAGCTTCAGAAAGGCGCAGCCTTGGATCCAGACACTCAGCTTATCTCTTGCCGCGTGAGGCGAAAGGCCAAGCCAAAGCACGCTGCGACTCCGAAACACGTTAAGAGGAGACACGGGGGCGGCTGACCCCGAACATCCCCGCGTCTTCATCGGTGGGCTGTCGGGATGGCGGGTGGCCGCTGGCCAGGCGTGTTACGAATGGAGCCTTTTGCAGTGATGGCGCTTCGGCGGGCGAGCGGATGTTGCCCTGCTCTGTAACAGATAATATTTGGAGATGCGGGCTCCCGGTTTGCGGTGCGCGGCGTTGCGGAGCTCCGGGATTGAGGATGCCAAGCGTGGTTATCCAGCCTTCAGGTTTGGGGTGGGGGAGCGTGGTGGACTCAGAGGCTGAGCAGATGTCCCGGGCGTTTGGGGCTCGCAGAAATAACACGAGTTTGTGGCTGGCTGGTGGGGTTTTCTTGTTGTGGGTCTGCAGGGCTGGAGGATCGTGGTTCTCCTGAAGCCCGCGGGGTGTGTGCATGGGTGTTACGCTGCCCCCGCCTGCTCGCTTCAGCTGTGCCCCAGTGTCCTGTCATGTCGTCTTACCCGAAAATACAGCGTTTGCTTCAGACATCTTCTCCCTCCCTTTTTCCGCTGTGAAGCCAGAAATTTTCTCATAAAATATCCAGTCCTCTTGAACGCTGTAACAATAGTATCAGGCAAAAATGGTGCCAACCATCTCTGCTGTTCGAGTCATCCTTTCCACGAATGTGAAAAAGAGAGTTTCAAGAGTGAAGTGCTAACCCCGATTTACTGTTGCAATCTAAAGAACGATGTTTGGTCTCTCATTCTGTTTATTCAGGAGGTCTTTCCAAATCTTAATTCTTTTATCTCAGAGCTGCTGTTTAAACTTTGGGCTTGGATTGAACAGCTTTGTAAGCCGTGGTGGTGATTATACAGCTCTTTCCAGCGTATCTTCTGCGCAAAATGTGGAAGCACTTGCAGCGTCTGTCCATCAGGTTTCAAGCTCTTTGCACTCCACCTATTGGCACTATAAAAATGCATTAGTTTAATTATTAAGATAATACCACTCGGCCATTTAATTTCCCTAGTAAAAGATGGGACAATTTGTAAGCAAATGGAAGGCTTTTAGCCTAAAACCTGTAAGTGTAAGAGGCTTTGGTCTTAGCCCGTGGTCTTGGAAATTGGAAAAAGAGCTTTTTAGGGACTGCTTAGAAACAAATGATGGATATTGGTGCCATCTCTGAGTGCAGCAGCTGGAAAGTTTAATTATAGGCTGGAAAGTCAGTTAGGGATTAAGGAAAGTGTTAGCAGAAGGGGTGAATGTAAATGACAGCTGTTTGCTGTGGGCTTCAGGGAGGCAAAGCACATATAGAACATAAATAAAGTGTAGGGCCAAACATGTGCTGGCTTTGAATGTTCAAAAATGCCGGGTCGCTTGTTCCTTGACACGTGAACCTGGTTTGTATGAAATTGTTTTCACAGCTCGCGCACACGGAGAGGTGTGCATAGGCCGTGGGGGGGGGGGGGGGA
>VFFE01006991.1:525769-763612 GCA_008921705.1 Burhinus oedicnemus | reverse complement strand
TGAATAGACAAAAAAAAAAAAAAAAAAAAGAGTCTCAGAACCCCACCCTGAAATATTGCAAGCTGCTTTTCTTCTTAAGAACTCCTAAATATCCAAGTCCACACTTGCATCTACTTAAGCCAGCTTGAACTAGCTTCTCTGCAAGTTTTCAGGCATGTGAATGCCAGCCATTGTCTAGCGAGTGGTTTGAATGAAATGGTATCCTATATTGGCCTGTCAGCACCTTCCTTGGCATCGTGTCCCCATGGCACATTTACTCTCGATAGCATGGATGGGAAGAGTAGATGTTCTCCTTAGTGGTATAACGTAGGTTGGGGTTTTGTTCCCTCTTAAGAAACCGGTATCAAAACTGTTCTTCAAATACAGGTTAAAGGAAGTCAGCCTCAATCAGTCTTTTGGTTTTTCGTGGGCGAGGCACAGCTTGTAGTTCATTTCATGAGTGTATTAAGATGCCCAGATTAACCTGAAATTGCAGTCTTTCCTCACCATTTAACTTTTGGTTCAGTGAGGGCTGAGGCAAACATTTGCCAGCAGACCGAAAGGGACCTGACACTTCTGTTGCAAACAACTTTTCCCCAAAAGCACTGCTTGTGTTGAAACAGTTTGGGTTCTGGCTTCCAGCCATGGGTTCACCTAAGCATATTACAAGAAGTGACAGGTAGACAGAAGTAATACATATTTTAATGTGCTCGACTCGGCTAGAGACCATAAAATGGGGTAGACTAGACTCTCCCTCCCCAGCCGATGTGAGCTCGCTCCCAATTTATTAATAAGTTACGACACTGCCAGCACTGCCACTCGGGTCACCGTAATGGCCCTGAGGCTCTTGAAAGCGGACGAGAACGTTGAGTTCCTGCGATTTTCCGATGTTCTCAGCTCCTCTGAAACCGCTACAGAAAACGTGCTGAGGGGTCAGCCCAGCCAAATTGCTAATGCCCCTAACCCTTGCCAGGGACTGAGGTGACCGTCTCTGGAGTGCGTATTTCAGCAGTGGATCGGAGCTACAAGTGAAACTGGAAATGTTTCCGATTGTTACTCCCTAGTATTTTAATATCATGGCTTGAATGTACTTCGCATACAGGGAGCCGCAGTTGTTCAAATATAAATCATGTGCACGCTGTCACTGAAACTAGATCTCGTACGTTAATAAATACTTTACTTGTTTGAATGATACTCAGCACAAGAGAAGGAAATTTTTAAATATAAAATGGAAAAAAAAATCAAATAATATCTAGGTAGTAGATGGGATTTTTTTTCCTTACTTCTTATGGAATATAATGTAGTTAAGATTCTTCCACTTGAGAGATCTTTAGGCAGGAGTTTGGAGAAAACAGTGTGGGATTATGAATGGATCAAAGGTTAAAACTACGTTGATAAGTGTCATAATATGGTGAAAATATTGAACTCTCTACTACCAGGGGGTATAAAGAGGAGTATTGTTTTCAGACATAAAGCCGTCCTTCCAGTCTGTTCAGCACCAGTAAGCACAGTTGATCTTCAGCTGAAAGTAGGGTTTGGATGCTATTGCTCGGGAAGGAGGTGGACTGATGGGAAAGAGAACAGAGGAGAGAGAAAAAAGCCTGAGAGAGGACTAAAAATAGGACTTGCCCGAAGAGGCAGAGGAGAGAGTGGTCTGAGGGGCGAACGGCAGCCGCCTGCAAGCCGCAGAGCCATGTTACACATCCAGTGTCGTCAGGGCGAGGAGGAGCGTGCCTACATTTCAAGTAGGAAGAATTAGGTCAGACATCGGGGAAAATTTTGCTAAACAGTAAGGCTAGGGAATCAATGGGATAAATGGCCTGCGGGGAACATGGACACTTCAGCATTGTGGGATTTTAGTACCGGGTGACATAAATACATACACCAAGTAGAGTTTAGGCAAGGAGGGGCTGGGAAAGGGACCGTGAAGCACTGATGTCAGTATGCAAGACACTTTGAAACGATGAGCCCTCTAATTAAGATCCGGCACGTATCTGACGTGCTTGTTTTGTTGGTGATGCTTTTGGCATACTTGCACGGCTGTATCTCTCCGAAAAAGTTTGGTGGCTGCTGCAGTGGGGATAATTAATGCTGTTCTGGAGCTGGGGGAAGGATTAATTGGTTTCTTGCCTCTTTGCGCAAACCTTAAAAAAAGAAAAAAAAAAAAAGGATTTCTAAAGGGTAAGGTTTCTGTGGCCCCAGCTGTGGTGAAACACATGCATATAGCGAAGGCGACAGCGAGCAGAGCGGGTCGGAGTCCAGCTGCAGGGTACCACTTCCCCAGGGCATTCATCACATCCAGGGAGGGGGTGGATTACTTCATTCATTTTTTAGTTCAGATGTAATGGCCATGTGAATATTGGCATGGAGATTTCTGTCCTCACAGAAAACAGGCTGACGAGTGAACAGAAGAGGGGAAAGAGAGGTGAAGTGCAGCTCTTGCCGTTTTTCCAGTATCAGCCATAGCTACTAGAAGAAATTTTGGGGTGTTGAACTGCAATTTATGACGAAGTAGGGAGTAATTCTGTATATTTCCTGCATATTTTTTAGCTTCTGAGAAGGCTCAATTGTGCACCAAGATATCAAAATTATTTGATAAGTTAAACTTTGAATTTATAAATTGGGCAAATCTTTCTGGTAAGGAGCGAGACAGTTACCTTCTTTTTTTCCCCACACTACCACATAATGTAGAGTATAAATAAATTAAATTTTACACACTGTGATCTGAAGGGTACTGAAAGAAATGGATTGGCATAAAACAATCAGTAGATACAAGGCACAGCAGTACTTTATCACACGCCTAGAGAGTCGTGCATTGCTTCCTGCACAACGTCAGGAGGAAGGATGGGAAGAGCCGCTGTTTATGGACCTGTTTCACTGATTTGGGCACTTTTCCTGGTTAGCACACGAGACAAGTTTAACACTCAGCGCACCAAACAGGGCCTCGTATCGAAGTCTGTCACTTTATTTCTGAATTGTAGGATTCTCCCTTAAATTAAGGTAGATCATTTGGGTTATTTAGGGGCTACCGAATTAGCGGTTTGTAGCCTTAAAAACACACCATCAAACATTTACCAGAGCTATGTATAAGAAAACGTACGTGGGGAAGGAAATAATTTAGGTTGTGAAGTCATTCATTCCCGACTTAGGAAATAGCAGCATCCAGCTTAATTACCTTCACTTCTGCTTTCAGATTATCAACTTGATACAGAATAGATTTTTGTTTTTCTAAGATGCTCAACTCCTGTTGAGTAACCTAGAATGACTGCTGTGACTTATTTTCTGTTTTGAATCCCCAATGATCTAAAAGCTGCGAAGAGTTTTCTTTCTCCTTCTACTGCAAGAGTTTGTCCATTCCCTCTCGCTCTCATTTTTGTTATTAAGCTGCATCACTGCCGCTCTCTTGTTCTCCCCCTCCTCCTTTCCTCCCCTGTTTTTCTCTGACCGCTGTCTTGCAGGGGCACTTCAAAGCCACCTGGCTGTCCCCATTGCCCCCAACTCCTCCTTGTCCTCTCTGAGCTGCTGTCACTTCTATGTGTCTGAAGTCCAAGACAGTCACACAAGTCGAGGAGGAGTTGCCAGATTCGGTGACATCCATCTTCAGAGACAGCATAATCCAGTATAATACTGGGTCAGAAGTATATAATGTAATTACTCTATAGCTGTATATATAGCTTTTCAGGATTTAATAGGTAAAAAGGGTTAGACCCTCTTTAAAGATAGCTATTTTCTTTGTCAGGCTGTATTGGATGCTGGTCTTCAAATCCTTGTAGTTTAATGTGGCTGCACAGATGGTGGAAGGTTTTGTCTTTATTGGGATGTTATGTGAAGATACAGAAAGCTTGCTCTTAATTCCTTGTAGAGTTCATCATGCAACATGGACCCTCAGGTCTTAACTACTGTGCATTGGGACAACATGTGCGTGAGCTTCCCGTGCTTTGAAAACACATAACTAAAACACATAACCAAAGCACAACTGAAGCTGGGGGAGAATCCTACTAATTCCGTGATTTTAAGTGAGATCGCTCTACTCTGCAGATGCCTGGATCCGCTGTAAATATTCTTGTCATCCGTGCGCTTCCATTCTGACCAATTTGTTCCTAGAAGTCCCGGCTCCCACACCATCTGTAGGTGTTGGTTTGCATCCAGCACGTTATTTAACAGCTGGTGGCTTTGAGGCATCGTGGCCAACTGCTAGTATGTGCACTTGAGTTTGGAGGGGTGGGACATGCTGAACTGCGTTTTCGGAGCTGGCAGTTTCCCCCGGTTGATGGTTCTGGCACACCGTCAGCTGCGTAGGGCTGGGAGGATGGGTTTGGAGTGACAGTAAAACCTGGAGCAGGGGTGTTGCGGGATAGCTGCTGGTGGCAAATGAACGGTATTTGTGTAGTCTGTGGCAGGTAATTAAAGCACTGGGGAGTGTGGGGATCCCAGAAGAGTTTAAGTATAAAAAAGCTGGCTGGCTGATGCCATGGGTTTGGTTGTTTAGACTCAGAAGATTTTAATTTGTTTGGGGAGCCAGTGGTTTCCTGATGCGGTGCTCCAAACTGGGAAGTCTATTACTTGATACTGGAGAGTGTGTTTTATGTTCAAAGCTGATGTGAATGCCCAAGAGATTAGGATCTAAATATTAAGTGAATAATCCATTTCAGAAAAACAAAAGCTATTATGACTGAACACACTATGTTGCCTCATCATGTAGCCTTACTGCATCAGACCTGTTTAATGCCTTCAAAAGTTGAAAAATGGGATGTAAAATTAGTATGATATTTGGGGTGTAAAAAAAAGAAGAGGAAGATGAAGTAGGAATGCTTTCAGCCCCAGGCCTCAGCACGATCACTCTCCTCACACAGAGCCGCCTTTATTTAACTGAGACCCAGTATGAATTCAGGGGTGGTTTTTTTCCGCTGTCTGCAACGTCTTCCCTCCTTTTGTGTCTGCTCGAGTTTGAAGTTTTCCCCGTTATTTTAATCCAGTGTTCAAGGAAACCTGCAGCTCCCCAGTGATGGAGAGTGGGCTCTGGTTTGGGATGCCTTGAGGGAAGCCATCGCTCAAGCGCTCTCTCTTGCATGACCCATGTTGGATGGCTGCCTCCAAGAAGAAACAAGTGATGACCGACTTAAAAAAAAAAAATTCAAAAAAGGCTCAGTTCTGGGCAGGTTTATGGACAGCACTGTGGCCTGCTGAAGCTGAGCATGCTTCCAGGCAGCGGTACGTGTGGGCTGGGGCTGGAAGCTGGGAGCAGAGCTCTTGGCCACCTTGCTAACCTGTGTCTTGCTGGGATGGAGCAGTGGCCAAGGGTGGAAACGGTGGTGGCTGGCTGGAAGAGGCATTAGCCGGCTGGCTGTAAAACATCCGTCTTCTCTGCCCCAAATGCTTCCTTTTTTCCATCTCTGAACCACACTGGATTGGGGAACAGGCTACAAAGATGTAAAAAAATAATCCCCATCCCAAACCATAAAAATGGGGGAAAAGTATCCGTTCACTGCAAAAGGAAAAGAAAAAAAAAATTGTAATATTACATAGCTTTTGCAAGTAATAGGCTGGGGAGGGTTTAATTCATCATCAGCGAGCAGTCCTTTGTGACTCTTTCGAGCACCGCTCAGTAACATAAAGCTAAAAACCAACTGATTCCTTTGCTGAATTCTAGTTAGTTAGGTGTCCAGGAAATCAGAAGAGCCATGTTGATATTTTAAATTATAGTTCATCATTTTTTTGTTTTACTTGGTAGGCTTTTACATCGCCTGAGCTGGAAAGATAAATGTTTGGTGGGAGGGAGCAGGAAGCCCTGGGAGGAGATGGGCTTTGATGCTCTGATCGGTACCTTGCCGATCCGATTCCCTTGTTTCTGTGAGGTTAGGCAGGTCACCAGCTTGGGAGCACTGGAGCACAGTCTATTTAGGTAGTGTATGAAACAGAAAATATTGTTCACAGGTGTTACAGTATTTTGGCCTGAGGGTAGTGTGATAATGTAGCACACCTGCCATGTGTCAGCAACTCGTGCAACTCTTTTTTTTTAATTTTGAATTGATTCTATTTTCTGCTCAATATAAAAGAATATGAACTTTAACGATCTGATGCCTGAAGCACGCTTAGTCTCTGTAGCATTAAATACAACTTTTAAATAGCGAATGATGCACAGGGGGCCCCATGTGTAGATTTGGCTCCAGAGCAATTCAGAAATGTCAAAACCTCACGTAAACGTAACCCAAGTAATCAAAGTCAATTGTAGAAAATCAGGGTGTGCCATTGAGGGATCTTTCTTGCCTTTTTAGTTGCTGAATGAAATATTTATCAGTCAGTTGTAATCACAGCACTACAAGCAGTTTTGTTGTGTTTTCTTTTGCCTGGATTTAATTTATTTTTTTAAACTGAAATGAGGAAAAGGTGAAGTTTGGGGTGTTTCCATGCAATTCTCTCATGACCAGCATCTGTGGGATGCTGCTGTAGTCTCCGTTACTGGTTCCTTAATTTCCTTCTCCTCCGCCTCACGTCTGCCTCCCCCCTGTAATTCCCTGTTGTTTCTCAGCATGCCTATTTATTGAGTTATTTGTGTATTATTTCTGCTCCCCCTTACCTTCCTGCAATCGCAGTATTTGTGCGGATTAAAGCTTTTCAGTGAGTGGACACCGTGCTGAAGTCTGTTATGAGCAGCAGTTTCTTGTGCTTCTCTGGAGTCCTCCTTTTCCCTTTGGTGGGGGGATTGGTGTTGGTTTTGGTATTGATTGTTTTTTTGGTTTGTTTGGGGTTTGTTTTTTTGTTTGTTTGTTGGTTTTTTTTTAATGAATAAAATAGCTGTCAGGCGTGGGTTTAATCACTGCGCTCCTCTATAGTTCCACCCAGCGCTCCCGGGCATGTGGGCGATTGCCAGCTTGTGTGTGTGGTTTGTCCTAGACAGGAGCCATCTGCAGGAGCCGTGGCATGAGTGGTGGGCAGTGGCTGGGAGATAAATCCTGGCACCAGGAGATGAGGGGAGCAGAGCCAGCCCCCGCTCTGGATGCAGGGAAGGGTGCAGCGGCGACTGCACCCTCTGCGTGGAGACCTCTACAGAGCGTTTGGTGGGAGAATGCAGTTCCTGTCTTCCTCCGGTAAATCCGTGTCTGCCCATGGGGAAAACTGCTTGGATCAGCAGGGTGGGAAAAGCCAGCCAAAACAGGGTTATGGTGGCCTGATTTTTCTTGTCCTGTTCAGAAATTAGGGTAGCCTTGAGGTGCTCTAGGTGATACGACCTCCAAAAGGTGATCTGGTGTCTTCAGGGAACCTGGTCAGTCATACTCTTCAGAAACCTTGCATGCAGGAGGGGCAGCAGAAATTGCAGTGCTTCTGGGTTTTATTGCTGTGGGAAGCCACCCATCAAGAGAGCAAAACGGACCCAGGTAATTTCACTGTATCATAGAAATGAAAGGCAAACAGGAAAGAAAAATGTTACTCTGTGCATCCGGATGCTCGGAAGCAGAAGCAAACATATGCATTTTGTGAAGTCAGAGTTGCCAACCCAAGTGGAAGGGGTAGCAAAATCAACAAAATTTTAATTGCTTATGCTTTATAAAGTTGCAAACTAACAATTTTGCTGCTGTTTATCTGTACATAAGTCTCCAGCGATGACTCCACACAGCTATAGATAGCCTCTTCTTGACTGTGATTATAGTTGATATACCATCTACTGTAAATCCCACTTGATGCCAATCAGGCTCTTGCTCCACTGTTAGCAAATGCTTGATTACTTTCTGTCTGCAAGAAGCTTGTATGTATTGCAAGGCTCTTATCAGCTTCCCTCTCTCTATTGCCTTTCCCAGGATAAACAAATGCAGCTCCTTAAACCTTTTTTGGCTGGTCACGTTTTCTAAACCTATTATCGTTCTTCCTACTGTTTTCTTGACACTCTTTAATGCATATTTTTAAAAAAAATATGGAGCCCAAACTGAACTACGGTATGCCACATGCTTCTCCCCGGTGCTGCAAAAGGCAGAACAGCTCCAGCATCATGTCCCAGAATAAAATGCGTCTTGCTCAACGCGTGACTTCAGACCTTCATGCTGCTTCATTCCTGCTGCCTAACCCATGGCTTCCCCATCACTTTTCGCTTCAGAGGTCGCCGCTCCTTGTTGCTGTTACCCTTACGGGAATGCAGTAAGATTCAGTGTATATATGGTTTTGAGTCAGACTGCTTTTCTGTTCTTTAAGTCTGGTGAGGATGCCAGCAGCATGCCCCAGCCTCCCCCGTGTGATGCTGAGCACGGATTGGGCACTTCTCCCTTCACCGATGCTCGAAGGACTGTGATTCCTCAAATCAATAAGTTCTCACAGGTTGTCATTGTGCTACTGATAACTGTTCGTAGGCTAGGGTTTGGGGTTTTTTCATCACTTACACAGGTTTTTTTTCCCCCCTTTTAATCATTTAGACTATTGCTGTGGTTCACTCATGAAAAAGTCATGCGGGGCTGTTTTAAAAGCCTTTCTAAAGATAGGCTCTGTCGTCTGTACTGCTTTCTTTTTATCAGCTGGGACAGATGCCCTGTCAGAGAGAGCGAGAGACATTACACTAGTTTGACATGACTTTTTGATACATTCATGTTGACTGTTTGTTGGGTTTTTTTTTCTAATCGTATTATTTTTACAGGATTGAAAATCCTTTAAGAGTGTGCGCCTGTAACTTCTCTGGTATTAAAACTACACTGTAATTTCTGGCGTTTCCTTTGTAAGGTTGGGTGCTGTGTTGGGTCTCTTAATTTTTTTAGACCTTACCTGGCCTCTCTGGCATCTGCAAGGCGGTGGTTAATGGTTGAGAGATGGTTGCTGGTAGGTCACCAAGCACTGTGGGGACATTTCCAGTGGTTCCTGCTGACTTGAAACCGCCTGGCTTACTGATGTGTTTGCTCTGTTCTTGCCTTACTCCATCCAGCCTGCGCTTGCACGTCCTGCGCGTCAGGTGAAAGATGCCCTGAGTATCTGGTCCCAGCTAGCTGCTGTGAAAGGAGGCACTGAATAATTCAGCCTTCCCTGTGTTCACTAACAGGCCTGGTTTTCCTTCTAATGTATTTATAGACTCTCATCTTATTGTCTGCTATGCCTCTCGCTGATTGTGAGTCGCTTTACATCTTAGTCTTCATTTCTCCTTTTATGTTGATGATGGTCTTGTATGTTCATCCCTGAGTCACGTGTCCTTGGTTCTGTTTTGGTGTACAATCCCGTTTCGATATATATGATATATTCCTCTCCTGACACTTCCCATCCCAAGCCTTGCTAGGCAGAGGATAATCTCTCCAGAAACACCGAGCTTAGTTTTCTTTCGGTGGTGGTGCCAGAGAGGTGCATGCATGCCTTGGCAGGTTGGAGTTTTGGGTCCTTACAGGTAATTCAAGTCTGCAATTGCCTTTTTATCCCCTCTGAAGGGTGTGTCTGTTGATTTTAAGGTGTCTCCTTTGTATCCTCCATCTCCTCTGGATTATGTAACTCCTTCCTCAGGTGTTGCCTCCATTTTTCCTTCTTTCATCTTCATCAAGAAACCTTAAAGAAATCTGTATCGTGCACCTTCCTAGAAGGCCAAACAAATATATTACCTCATGTTATGTGTTGCAACACCTCCAACCAGCCTTTTTTTATTATAGCTTATTAACACAGAATCACAGAATGGTAGGGGTTGGAAGGGACCTCTGGAGATCATCTAGTTCAACCCCCTGCCAAAGCAGGTTCGACTAGAGCAGGTTGCACAGGAATGCATCCAGGCGGGTTTTGAGTGTCTCCAGAGTCAGAGACTCCACCACCTCTCTGGGCAGCCTCTTCCAGTGCTCTGCCACCCTCAAAGTAAAGAATTTTTTCCTTATGTTCAGACAGAATTTCTTGTGTCCCAGTTTGTGCCTGTTGCCCCTTGTCCTGTCGCTGGCCACCGCTGAAAAGAGTCTGGCCCCATCCTCTTGACATCTGCCCTCCAGATATTTATAAGCATTGATGAGATTCCCTCTCGGTCTTCTCTTCTCCAGGCTAAACAGACGCAGGTTTCTCAGACGTTCCTCATAAGAGAGACGCTTCAGTCCCCTAATCATCTTTGTAGCCCTCCACTGGACTCTCTCCAGTAGTTCCTTGTCTTTCTTGAACTGGGGAGCCCAGAACTGGACACAGTACTCCAGACGTGGCCTCACTGGGGCAAAGTAGAGGGGCAGGATAACCTTCCTCAACCTGCTGGCCATGCTTTTTTTAATGTACCCTAGGATACCATTAGCCTTGCTGGCCACAAGGGCACATTGATGTCCACCAGGACTCCCAGAGCTGCTTTGCAGCAGGGGCTATTCCTCCCTAGGTGTAGGACCCTACACTTGCCCTTGTTGGACTTCATTAAGTTTCTCTCTGCCCAGCTGTCTAGCTTGTCCAGGTCTCGCTGAATGGCAGCACAGCCTTCTGGTGTGTCAGCCACCCCTCCCAGTTTTGTGTCATCAACAAACTTGCTGAGGGTACACTCTGTCCCCTAATCCAGGTCATTGATAAATATGCTGAAAAAGACTGGATCCAGTACTGACCCCTGGGGAATACCACTTGTCACAGACCTCCAGCTAGACTCTGCACCACTGATCACAGCCCTTTGAGCTCTGCCATTCAGCCAGTTCTCAATCCATCTCACTGTCCACTCATCCAACCCACACTTCCTAAGCTTACCTATGAGGATGTTATGGGAGATAGTGTCAAAAGCCTTGCTAAAGTTGAGGCAGAGAACATCCACTCTCTTCCCTCATCCACCCAGCCAGTCATGCCATCATAGAAGGCTGTCAAGCGTGATTTCATCCTGGTGAATCCGTGTTGACCACTCCCAATAACCTTCTTTAACACCTCCCTGTCCTCCCTGAAGTCTCTCCCCCACATGTGCTTGGGCCCATGGCTTGTGCCACCAGATCTGTTAAGTCATTTAACCCAGAGCATACTGTGCTGGCACGATAGCAGCTCATCCTGATGCTTAGCACCTTTCTCCATTGGTTTTTCTCTTGTCTCTCTTGTTACTCCTTTTTTGGCTTTCTTTTCGTGCTTTTTCCATTTGCTGACTCTAATGTGTTTGTGTTTGTTGTACGTATATGGTTAAGCTGTAATGCTAAACTCAGTATAGCCAGTGTGTTTGTGAGTTAAAGGATAAGGGTTGCACTTGCTGGGCTGGAGCCTGGCAGCCATGTTAGACAGACGGGGTGCCCACCGATGCCCGAAGGAGGATGGCTGCTTCCCCCTCTCCATGCTGGGGAGGTTCAGCCCTCCTGGCCGAGCTGTCCACCCCCCCAAAATCCCAATGGTGCTGGCACGAGAAAGGTGACAGGAGCGTGCGGTTGGGACAGAGCATCCAATTGCCCTTTTTGGGGTTGTTTCACACCCATGTCCGTTCAGGCCACATCTCTGCAGTCACTTTGGTTTGTTGGTGTCCACCGGAGAAACCATAACGCTGAGGAGATGCCTCCTCTGCAAGGCCTCCGGTTGCTGCGGGCGCCAGAGGATGGCGATGGGTAAAGAAAGAGCCGGTCTGAACTCCTGGCGAAGTGCAGCAGAGGTCCTGCCTCTCCTGGGGACCTGGGCCAGGCTTTTGTGGCTTAGGTGCCTCCTGCACCTGAGGGCAAAACTCAACGCAAATTAAAGGAGGATCAACAAAAAAATGGTCGTTTTCCTAATAAGGACCCAACTGGAATGAAGTGAGCTGAGACTTCAAGCAGTTTGATGAAAACAGTTTGTATTTTAAGCCTAGAAGTCAGTGTTCTGGCGTGTATTCGCTTCTTGAAATGTATATTGACATTTCTGTTACTGCTCATAGCAGCAATATTGTTCTCCATATGCTCTTCTCATCAGCATCTCATCGTTATTGGATAAATATGTCTCTTGTTATGCAGAACATTATTTTTGAAGTATGGAATCATTATTTTGTTATGTAACTCCCAAATTTGGACCTTTGCAATAATTTATAACAATCTTAAGAAATTACTGTAGTTAAAGGAGAACTTTCCACAAAGAGAACTAATTAGATCAGAGAAGCATTTAAATGTAAATCATTAATCTGTGCATTACAGGAAATAGTTAGTGGCTATGTATAGTTCATTTAATTATACTTAGTTCAATTTTGTTTTGTCATTACATCACAATTTACTCAGAATTAATTTGCAATTTCTTCTGTAATGTGATTTCTGTTTGCTTAATATAGCGGATATATTCACTAGCATGTATTTGTATATAAATAAAGGTTTATTAATGACTACTGGGTTAATTGAACTGTGGACTCTGATGTCAATTAGCTGTGAATTTTGTTGCTCAGTAGGTGCAGCCCAGAAGGTCTGTGCTCTGAGAACGGGAGGCAAGGAGTCAAATAGCTTATTGGATGTATGGATATATACAGTAGATTGTGACTGTCACTTGCTGGAGGGGACCAGGTGACATACCCTGGGCTTTGCCTGCTCAGAGAATTATTAATAGAGGACAACATGGTTTTGGTTTCCATAGGGAGAAAAGGAAATTATGTGCTTTAAGTCCATGGCAAGTAATTGGTAATGGGAATGGTGATCTCCCAAGTCTCAGTATGTGGGTAGCCAGAGGTAACAAGGACTAGGTGTGTTGGAAGGTTTTAGGATGTAGGCTTTGCACAAGGGGTTTGCAGGTTTTGCAATCCGTATGCAATGTGTTTACTTGGTATAGCGTAAGGGTATGAAAAGATTTCTTTTCTGTGATTTGGTCTAATAAAATTATTTTAAAATATGCCGTGTAGTTTTTTGAAGGTGAGTTTTAATACTGTGACAGCATATTAATGCTTATCTTCCCTTAATTATTCTTTTGCAGTATTCTCACTTATATTCTAAAACTTTGCACTGCTGAAAGTACATACATTTTTAACTTAATTTTTAAGGGGTCAACACAGATTAAAATAAGATAGTTCTTGGCACATTTTTCCCCCTTTAATCAAAAGACTTGATTTTCATTCTGAATGAATTCTGTATCCAAATTGACTTCAGCCTTAGACTATCCAGTGTTAGCAGTATCTGTGTTAAGTTTGGACTCAGCTAATCTTTTGGAATCTTTGAATATTGGATTGTAAGCCAAAACTTAGCTATCCAAGAGCACATCTGGCTTGCATAGTATTACCTCATTTGTATAAGGTAGTGCTCTTAGTTTCTTTTCATTAGTTTGTTTTCTGTTTGCTGGAAGTGGGAATTTGATACAGGGGTTTTGCTGGCAACAGAAAAAGTTTGAGGAACTTCAGTGATTTCTTTCTTCCTGTACTGAAATCCACATTAGAAGTCATGATTTTGGTACTTAGCCAGGTATAGTGAATAAACTAATAAAATAAGAATAAGAAGTTCTTGGCAGTTATGTGTGTTTGACAAACGTGTAGATGCTACTAGCTATTCTGTCAGGTTTGCTGCATACAAACAAAGAGTAGTATTTGTGTTGTTGAATTTCTTAAGATGTCTGTTACTGCTTCCAATAAGTGAATACCTCTTCCTAGGAGCATTGTTGTGCCGTTTATAAAAAATGAAATGCTTTCACAGTTCTTTTGGATAAGCAGCTGTTTACTGAGGAAGGCAAAGCAACCTATTGGTTTGCACTGAGAGAGGAATGTTGTTTTCTGTCTTGTAATTTACGTGTTTTCAACCTGCACTAGATGGAATGAGATAAACCTTAACAATACAGTCATTAGAGGGGTTCGTAAGAAATTGGATTCAAAATGTGTTTGCTTTGCTTCTATTTATGTCTGTAAGATAACAGCGTGAAATCAATAGTATTTTGTTCTCAGTATTTGTTATTAAACATATTAGTAAGCGTAGGGAAATAAAGAAGACATTTGGAAATGGGTAACCTCGGGTTAATTAAATCCATCTGCTGTCTGACTAATGACAGGAATATTGTATCCAGGGAATCACTTATGCTGAAAGATTTGATAACGCACAAAAAGTTTTCTAACAAAGCACTCTTAGAGCAAGCGAGGACTCGTGTAACTGAGAGAAAACCAGTCCCAGAGAGTAACTCCCAGTGCTGTAAGGCTCTGCTTCATGCGGGAATGTCCCAGAAGAACTCGTGAACTGCATTTGTTCTTCCTTGAGATGCACAATTATAACTGCCAAGAAAAGTAAAACTTGTTTTCATCTCACGCTACATGAAGTTGTGTTTTATGGGGCTAGTTTCAATGGCTGTGTTTCCATGCTCATGAACAGCCCAGATCCTAATGAACGTTTGTAAAGAAGCTATATAGGGTGCAAAAATGAGCTTCCAGAGAAGTAGTGATGGCAGCTGAAGAAGACAGACTTTTGAGATTGGTATCGACAGACGGTCTCATCCTACATAAGACTAATGCCTCGAGATACTTGGGGTGACTGTTTCCAAACAGCAAGTATGATAGTTGCTTTCTATTTGTGCTGCTCTAACTCATTTCAATAGGAAAAAAAATTAAAAAAAAACCCTCAAAGGCTTTGTACAACAACTTCCATATGTAACACTTCGTATTGATCATCTGTGCTGTTTGGAGTTGTTCTATTATGATTTTCTATCTGTAAGTTAGCTTTTTGTTACTTGTTAATTCTTAGTTTCTGGAAAAGAAAATGAAATGCCTAGTTTGTTTTTACTGAATCAATTATTTGATTAATTTGCATTTCATATCTTCATACACTTGTACAAAACATGGTTTGAGACTGGGGGCAAAAACTTTTGAAGTTTGTGGAGACCTGGATGCTTTTAAAGCAAGGCAACCGTAATAGCACCAGATGAAGAATAGTTTATTCCATGTTGATCTGACAGATGGGCAAAACAAAACGCTGAGAGATTAACGTTGTTCTGCAATTTAATTTTTAAAACGTACGAAAAAGAGTGGCTTAATAGAATTGGAAGTGGAGGATGGGTTTGTTAGATCTACGTTGTAGGAACTTGTTTAGGCTTCCCTTGTAGCAAGTCAGACGAAGTTGCGCTAGTATGTGATTTATCGCAGCTTAAAGCAGGCATCTAAAATAGGTCAGATGATTCGCTCTCTGAAACGTCTGGTTTTCTCCTCCGCGTTTAAAGTGACCATCTCAGAGGTGGACATCTGAAGTTTCATTAGAGGAACGCCTTCCTGACTGTCACATTTTAAAAGACATGAATTAATAATTGCTTTTTGTAGATGCTAAAGACAGTTGCTTAAACAATACATTTTAAAGAGTGATTCTGATAGAACTGTTCCAGCTTGAGTGTAGAAATTTATGATGTATTCCTAAACAAGTGTGTCGCACCTTGATACTTTGAAAATGTGGCCTGAAGCATAAATCCACCCTACGTGCTTTCTAGTTCCGCTTCCCTCCTGTGCTGTTCCGGGGTGCGGGAGGTAGGAACGCGCACCCCGGTCCCCACACACGGTGCAAAAACTGAGCGCAGGCTCAGTGCTGGGCACTTGCCCTACAGAGGCATGTGTTCACTGGAGGGCTTAGCCTTGAAAGCGCAGAATACATAAATGAGTTTGAAAATACTAATTGGCCTCATTTACAACGTTTTCTGTCAAGCAGCGTCGCTTATTAAACATTTAAGTAAAAAAAAAAAAATCCTGTACTTTTTTTGGTGATCTTTAATAACCCTGTTTCTACTAGTAAACATTGTAGTGTATGCTAAGAGTTGACAGTGAGTTCCTAGCAGATGAATTAACAGATGTATAGTCTGTGGAACTGCTTATAATTACATAGTAGCTATGGTTACCAGGTTAAACAAATTGTGGCGTGATGATGAGCAGAAATAGATTGCAGCAGACTGATTTGGTTTTGAGTTGTTTGAAAGCAAAATGCTCAAGGGTGAGTCCGTGAGGACTGAGAGCGTACGAGTAACAAACATAAGAGCAGACTCTATTTGCTGAACTGGCAGAGTTTGCTTTTTCAAATCCTTGTTTTGATACAAAATCACAGTATTTTTTAAAGTTGGGGTTTGCTTCTGTATAGTTTGAGAATTGGGTGCCAACCACATATTTGTAATGAAACTATTTAGTTGAAATAGTTAAGATTTTGAATTAATATTGCTAATATTTTCATTTTGATTTAGTACTGGACAAAGTTAAGTTCAAACAGCCTTTTCACATTCAAGGAAAGTCATATTCACTTTATTTTAAATCTGACACTTAGAATGACTTAGTGGAAGTATTTATCTTTTCTTTTGGATGCTCCAGCACTTAGAAAGAAATGACAGAAGTGTGGGTGAATTCAAGCAGGAAGGACAGAACTGTGCTTAAGGACAGTTGTACATTTGCAGTGATGTTGGTGGGCCCACTCCAGATGTTTCTAGTGTATATGTTTCCTGGAAGCATCAAAAGTACTTGAGTCCATTTCCAAAAGAGAGTGCAGGTGTTGAGGAGTTGAAGTCCTGCTGACTTCAGTGTAAAGAACAAAAGATTTAATGTTTTCAAAAGTTTCCACATGGTTTAGTGATGGCAGTGAATTGTGTTGGGTTTAGGGCCCTCAGTCACACAAGCTTTTCTCAATGTGTTGCTCTCCTTTTATGGGTTATGAACTATGTAGAACTGTATTTCTGTGTGTAACTTCAGCGTAATTCCTATAATGTCTGACTACTATAACATAGAATAAGGTTTTATGGCAACATGCCCTTCCTCAGCATACGGATGCGTTTAGACCTGGTCTTTTGCACTAGGGAAGCTTTCCTAGGGATCTTCCTTGGGCCAGTAATAGCCACTTTAGTTTTAAAAGCCAGGTATATTAAGACTGAAAGTTCACGCCTGATGTTTCTCCATTTTGTAAGCCTAGGCTACAAATTCACAGCTACAAGACCATATTCAGTAGGTCATCTTCTTTTACAGAATAACCAACCATGACTACAGAATCGGGATCGGACTCTGAGTCCAAGGATAAAGAGCAGGATCAGCAGGAGAGCCCCGCACAGCAAGGGGCGGCGGAGACCCAGCCGCAGGACCAGCAGCAGCAGCAGCAGCTGAGCGAAGAGCATCAAAACGCGCTCGAGCAATTCTCGGCCGTGGCAGCCCACAGCACACCGGTGAAAAAGGAGCAGGTAAGGGAGCCCCCACACGCACATGCTCACTGCATGCAGCTAGCTACGTGCCTGCTTATTGCTCCTGGGAAATAACGAGCCTGGTGTGTTAGGAGCGGGAATATATATTCACATACGCATGGAAGGCTGTTGGGTGTGATGCTGTAGATCTTGACTGGTTGGTCTTTTGCGTTTGAAAAAATAATGGTTCTCACACATAATGTTCTGAAATTCATGGCCTGCTCTGTTCTTCCAGTGTCAATTGCTACATTCAGCCACCAGCCGGACCTGATGCAAAGTGTAGTACTAGTATTTTACAGAAAAGCCTTTCTTAAAACCAGATACTGCTAGTTCATTTCTACCTCCAGTGCTTAAATATAAGGGCAGTCTTATTAACTAAGCAGGAAACATCTTTCATTCTTTGCATTAGATAGCAAACAGTGCCAATTTTTAAGAAGCTGAAAATGTTTTCAGAGTTCATTTCTTCTTTGACACCTGCCGAAAACTGATTTCATGCTTGCTTGTCTGATGTGTGAGCCATGAAAAATCTGTGGTCCCTTAAGCTTCTCGTAGTTCTGAAATGACTGCATTGTAATTACTTTAACTTTTCACGTAATAGGTTTCAGAAGAGCTATCGCATGCTTTTCCATTTGGTTCATTGTTGCACTTATTAAATTTGCGGAAGCTGCTTTCTTTTTCCCGTTAATAATTTCCAGTCAATAAGATTAACAGGCATTGTTCTTCATGGGTAAGTGACACACAATTAATGAGGTACCTGCAAATTGCATCCCCTGGCTCCAAAAGGTTACGATGCCCATCTGATCGCATTCACCTTTGAAGAATGGAGTAAGTCGGTCTAACTCCTCCTTTCCTCCACCCTTTGAAAAAATCAGATCGTTTGAAGTGAGGTCCTGTTATTTTACCTAGTTGGGAGACAGTGCTGGTGAAGCAAGTGGACATAAGGCGTTACTTAAAATCAGCGTGAGTGGTCCCATAGAAGCTGTTTGGGGCTGGCTGTGGTCTTGGGTTTTAAGCTTTTGTCCACAGAGCTACAGCCCAAACTTGCTGTTGGTGGGAAAAGAATGGGGATGTAAGCAATTTCAGATACGAACAAAGTGGTTTTGTGTCTTCCTGGCTTATGGATGGATTAATTAAATGCTTGGGACAACAAGTGTTTCTGGGACCAAATTAAAAGAGGTGTCTTTAGGTCTAACTTGTAATATCTCAAGAGGTAGATGTAGCAGGGCAGGATTTCTAACGTTTATTGCTATTGAAGATCAACCATTGGAAGAATTGCTTTTTTTTTTTTTGATAGCTAACCTTTTTTACCATTGATAAACCCTGATCAGCCTCACTCCGTGCCCACCAAAGACCTCTCTGCTCTTGCTCCCACATCCACTGGTTATGTGTTAGGACAGTTTTGGTCTCTGAAATAGATCAGAAATTGCATGTAGTTAGTTTGGGGAGAAGATGCGGGGCTGCTTCTCTGAAAGAGGAAGGTGCTGCGCAAACTGGCCATTAATTTCAAATATAATTCAATCAGGCCTAGGCATAAGTATGATTAATTTTATTCTTCCAGACATCTTCAGTAATCTTTCCACCCCTAGTTTCTTTTCATCTTAAACAAAACAAACCCCAAAATAACTCCCCGCAAAAAAAAAAAAAAAAAAAAAAAACCAAACAAAAAAAGCCCCTCAGGCACCAAACCTGTGCATCTGTGTTTACGGAGCTCTGAGTTTGGAGACCTGAGATGCTCTTGTGTGCTGCGTGATCCCTTCTTTTCCCAAAGAAGATCTCCTGTGAGCTGGTGCCTTGATAGAAGAACTTGGTTAGCGAAGAAGGGATATGTGAGACCTTCCCATTGAGATTACAAGATTGAATGCAAAAGTCCCTGTTGTAAGCTGATGGCCAAATCCAGCTGCAGTGAACTGCCCAGTATATTTCGTAGTGGCTTAAGTGTCTGTATCACAGGAAGGAACCACTTAAATGCAGCACTAAGAGTTATTGGCAATGGTGTCATTAAAAAAGCCGAAAATTGAAGGAGTAATGGGTATCATTCTCTCTCTTGCTGTCTGTAATCACAGAGAGGAAGTTGATGGGTTTTGCTATCACTCATATGAGAGAACCTTGGGAAGAAAGATTGAAGTTACCGATCCATGACAGTGACTTTTTGTCATTCTATACGCATAAAAAAGATCATTTTAATGAAGACAAAAAGGCTTCTTCATGTTGAGATTAACAGTTACTACAGAAATGAGTCATTTCTATCAGGTATAATAATGCAATCTTACTATCTTCCTGCCTTCCTCTCTCCTTGAAAATGAGCAAGAAGGCATCACATGGGTTGGGCACTGACATTTCTGAGCAACTGTCATAAGTAGATGAGATTCATGCATTGTGCAAGCTTGGTAGTGTCACTTGGTACCCCAGTGAGAAGCTGTGAAGCATCAAAGATTGTTACTGCTGAATCCTGTGACTTCAAAGGCTTGGTTTGAGAAGGGGGTCCAGCTTCAGAAGAGGTTGAACATACTGTCTCATAGTAAGGTGCAGTAATATAGATAGAGATGAGACAGCTTATGTTCAAAACCCACAAACCCTGAAGCAACGTGTGCTGCACTAGACTGGAGTCCATGACTCTGAAAATACTGCAGAAATACAGCACAGAGGTGTCTCGGGGAAGAATTTTGGAGAAAATGCAACTATGCTTGCAGAGTTCCAAATAATTCACTGAGTACATGGGTTTTTCACTAGACATTTTTTTTTCCCCCCAAGATACCAGGATGTCAGGTTTCTTTAGGAAGAAGAGGCTTAATACAGTCTGAAAGCACCTCAATGCCTGAACACGTCAGCATAGTTTGGGGGATCTTCTGTAATAGTTCTTGGCATGTTTTGTTCTCCAGACAAATGAGAGAAAATCCTTTGTATGATTTTAACCTGGACACATTCCCCTAATCTTAACGTAGATGGGAACTTTAACAGACAAAATAACCTCAATACTATTTTTTTAAAAATATTTATAAATAAGCAAATGTCTGCTGTAGTCTTGAGATACTGAGTGTTTTCGTGAAGGGAACAATCGCCAATCCATTAGGATTCACAGAAATTGTTTGCAGGCTGAAGATAGTTCTAAAATTTACATGGCTGCTGGGTGCCCTTGTTGTTGTGGGCTTTTCTCTCAAGCAGCTTTCCCATTTTCTTGAAAAAAATTAATTCCATGCATCTGGTTTTTTTTGTTGGTTGTTTTTTGTTGGGGTGGGGTGTTAACTCTCACATGAGAGATCTAATGAGCCACCAGGTGTGACAGTATATTTTGTCCAGCCCCGGAATGACTTTTGCATCCAAACATGTGCATGTGCACCTTCCCAGACAGCTTTCTTTAACAAAACGTACGGAAATCATCAAAGAGCCCCTCTGCCCATCATCAGCAGCGCAGCTCTTCACAGAGGCCCTAGCAGGAGACATCTTCAGGCTTGTTTTTCTCTCGGTGCAGTATGTTGGACCACTTGCCAGCTGGCCACGGTTGTGGTAGAGGGGTAGCTGGCCTCAAGCCTTGCTCTGAGCCTGGGGGGACTCTCCCTCTTCGTCACAGCTGCTGTGAGCGTTAAATGCTCAGCGAAGAGCTAATCTGCTGACATACATTGTGCCCTTCATCTCCCGCCAGCCTTCAAGGTATGCGAGGACCTTGACGTCCAGACGCAGAGCTGGTGTCCGAGTGCTGGAAGGAGAAAGTCCTCCAGTGCTGGAGCTGGATGGGGGAAGAGCCAGCTGGCGCTGGGCTGCTCCTGGGGAAGAACGTCCACGACTCGGGGGATGAGACGGATTTTGAAAGCAGCTTTTGTGTTGCTTTTTTATCTTTCTAGTCCCACTTTCTTCTAGTCTCCCCACCCAGGGAAGCCCAGGAGACCTTCGCTATGTCCTCTCTAGCAGGGAAAGGAGGAGCATGGGTCTGGCCTCACCTCTGTGCAGTTGCCTCTTTGCAGTTTGCCGGGGCTTTGGTGGGAGCTGGCGCTGTTCGTAGCAGAGCCGATTCCAAATTCCTCTTTCCCCCATTCACCCGAAGGCAGAGGGGAAGCTTATGGCTTGTTTGTACGAAATCTCCTAGGGAAAGTTCCCTGTGATTTAGCGGTACGCTCTTGTTGCTGGTTATACGATGCAAGGTTGTTCTGGTCTCAAAGCAGATTAAAGCTTTTGGATGGATTTGCTCCGTTCTCGTAGAAGTTGATTATATACAATGAATGGAAGCAGACTTGGAGGATTAATTTACAATATATTTCCAGCAACGTTTGTTACTTGCTACACTGAAATCATTCAGGGCCAGAACAGTTGGGTTGGTTTTTTTTTTTTCCCTTGTAGTGAGATAGCAGAAAGATTTTTTTTTTTTTTTCATTTAAGCTTTAGCTTAGGTATTACCGTACTCCTGTTGAGGTTTTGTTTGGAGACTATCAGGGGCATAACTGATGAGAAAGGTAATGACTGCAGCATAGCGCTGTTGCTAGGAAGGGTGAAATGCTGTCGAGCTGTTCTGGCTTTCATCTAGCGCTGTGGAGAGGACCACGGGCTGTGCTGCATCGCGGCAACTCTTCAAATGGTCTGACCCTCGGATAAACCCAAGCAGAAGTAACCGTGGTTGTTTCTTCTCTCCCCTTTCCCCTGCAGTATATTTGTTTTTCAAATAGCACCTACTTCTCGCCAGCTTGAGGGACTTATCGGGCATCTGTGGAGTGCAAAATTCAGCCTCTCATCCCGTAGTTGTCATCCATTAGCCAGACGGCTGCACATAAAAGTTGTTTAGCCCCTCACTTCCATCCTGTTTGTTTAACCCTTTGCTCGGATGCTTGGGGAGCCTTTCGCTCTCCCAGGCATGTCAGCATCCCCCTGCGAATTCACACTGTCACGAGGGGATCCATCCTCTCATTCGGGTGACTGTTTTCTCACTGACGGTGAAATTAGTGCAAACCTGATGGTCTTTTCCTATTCCATATGACACTATGGAAGCATCATACAATTTAATAGGTACAAGACTTAAAAGTAATGTCAAGAAGCCGTAGGAATATCTGTTCATCACAACGTTTACCAATTCTTTAGCATTTCTAACAGATCAAAAAAACAGTTCCAAGAAGTCCAAGTGGGGTTTTGTACCTATGGAAAAAGCAGAAGCCTAAAGTGTTTTCGTGCATGCTGCTCCTTCATGGAGCATTTTGAATGTACATTTTGGAGTGAGAAGGGAGGACTGGGAGGAATATGGCGAATATGGGAAATCTTTTCAGTAGATAAAGAAGACTCTGTCCTGCATCAGGGGCTTTCTCATCCAAGCCCCACTCTAGGCTCACTTTGGGTGCACGGTGCATAGTGTACTGCATTGCGTGATCGATTTATCTCGCTTCAAAAATTATCTTTCATTCTCTTTATAGGCCACAGACAAAGAACAGGAGTTTGCGGCTGCGAGTGCAAAACAGCTGGAATACCAGCAGCTAGAGGACGACAAACTCTCTCAAAAATCGTCGTCTAGCAAACTTTCCAAGTCTCCTCTAAAGATCGTCAAGAAACCGAAAAATATGCAGTGCAAAGTGACACTCCTGGATGGATCAGAATATGCATGTGAAGTAGAGGTAAATTACTTTTTGTCATCTTTTTTTCATCCTGTCTGGAGGAAAATATTTGAAATTAGATTACTAATTTAAGCAGAAGTATGAATAGCCTGATGTTTTGCCAGTGCCAAGCACAGAGATGCTTCGGTTGTTTTCTCTGGAGGTTGAAGACGTTGCACAGATTTGAGCTGGATGAGGGATCATGAGCAGTCCTTGGAACAGCCAGACACTTTGGATTAATTTTTTGTCGGCGCATGCCACAACAAAATGCAGAAAATGAAGCTGTAGAAACAAAGAAGGATTTGATCCCATAGGGCTTCTCTTTTCCTTGGTACTCTGCTGAGTTGAGACTCACATTGAGTCACTGTCCAAACAGTAATTCTGACCATCGTGAGATTAGTGAGGGCATGAGAGACGCCCAGGGGAGGCAGGGGAAATGTCAGGAGCAAATAGCAGCGAGAGTGGTGAGTTTTATGTGCTTCTCCACAATGTCTGTGAATCATAACTGTGTCTGAACGTTACTGGCAGAAAGCTGCTGGTGGTTTTCTGTAAAGAAACTTGCCTTCCCTGCTGGGACTTTGCCAGGAGCCTACTTTTGAGAGGGATGGTCTCTGCTGCACTGTCACTTAGGAACTGGTCTGTGCCTGTGGGCAGACCCATGCTAAGAGGGTGCCTTGCCTTCAACTCCAGAAGGCCATGGAGAAGCAGAGTGTGAGTGAATCCAGCATCTCATAGCGGGCATGAGCAAATTCAGCAGCTCAGAGTGGACCCATTTCTCCATTCAGCCTTTCCAGCCACGTCACCGAGGTGGTCTTGGGCAGCGGACCAGACCATCCTAAGCCTGCTGTAGGTCAGGAGGCCACAAGCAGTGGCCAGGAGGGGAAGGATGTACATTGGAGGGCTTGGCAAAGCCAGCCCTCTTTCACGCAATCACAGGGTGCAGTGGATAAGAAAAGCCAAATAGGGAGGACAGGAGAGTGTACGGGTAGAGAGGGGATAGTCTGCAGGCTTGAAAGGGGAACCCGCAGGAACACGAAGAAGGAGAGAGGGCAAAGGAAAGGAGCATCTGAGTGGGAGCCAAATCCTGATGTCTTTGCAATCAGCTTGCATTCAGCCCTTGCATCCTCCAGCCACTCTTGTTTTAAGTGCTTTGGAGCGTAGCAGGTGAGGAGGAGCTTTACGATTTTTATTTAACCACGTCTTTACAGTTTGGGCCAAATTTTTCTATGCTAACACAGGAGCTGTGATTTCATTGCTCTTACAGCAACTTAGCAGTCATGCTGTCGAGTATCTTTTAGTTTCACTGGCCTGTGTTGTTTCCTTCAGACTAGCCATAGCTATCTGACCACATACTTTGTCACTATTAAATTGCCATTTCTTGACCTGTGGTCCCAGTTTTGTCTGTCAAGAGTAGCGTGTGAACCATTAAGCTGGAAGAATGACTCATACTGGCTTTGATGGAAAGAGTCAAACTTGTTTCAGCTTTTGCCACTTGGTTATAAAATGTGAGTCACTTTTTGGAATACAATCAAGCAAATTTTACCAAATAGGATTTCTATGGAAATCTTGTCTAGCAGGCTGAGCTTTATGAGAATATAAGATGGAGCAGAAGGGGAGATTTGTTATGTTAGACTTCCACTTATGCAAAAAAATGCTGTGAATAATACTTTCTTTTAGGAAGTTTCACTTTTTCGCTAAACTTGGACTCTGTTGAAGTGTCAAAATGCTAGCATATAGAAGCCGTCATGTTTTATTGCTTGTCAGATTTCTCTGCTTTGAAAGTTCTGAATAGCTCTTGAATAATGTCCACTATAAATTTTGTATGCATTTTTTCTACTTACCCTGCTGAAATATTTTGAAGTTGTATTGACTGTCATCAATAATCCCTTTATCTGCTTCTAAGATGGTTAGACTTCCTGGGCAGAATGTAATATTGATGAGAATAGAGCTCCAAAAAGGATGAATCCTCAAATGACAAAGCTATGATGATGAGCAAACCATTGGGTGCATTGAAACAGAAGTTAGTTAGGAGGCACAGATATTTCAGGAAGCAGTTTAGAAGGCACAAACATTTCAGGGAACAAGGGCAACTGGAATGACGCATGCATTTATACCTTAAATGGACGATCCAGACTTTGCATCCTTCCTAGGTGGTCTTGTCAGCGTACTGTGTGTATTGACAATGCAACTGCAGGTACCTCTGGCACAGCCTACGCTGGCCTGTGGGAACGCTTGGTAGATCCCCAAGGGATTCCACTTTCCATGTGCGTAAAGTTCAGCTACAGCAAAAGGATGCTGTGTCCAGCCAAGAGAAATGATGTGACTTTCACTGTGCTTGTTCTCCCAGGGAGAAAAAGTGTATACAAAGGAGTTAGTAAGGCAGGAAGACTGAGGGTCTGTCTCAAGAGACATCTCGGGAAACCATGTAGGAGGCTGAAGGTGAAGTTCTCCTCCAGTAATTTTGTGTAATAACAGAAGTTCTATGGCTGTTTCACAGAAACTCAGTGCTGTAGCATGACAAATAATCTGTCATATTTCAGAAAAATGCTATCATATTTTGAGGATCACCTACAAGTGAACTTACTGTATCCCTTTAAACTGAGGAAAAAGAATAATAAAAAAATATACTGAAAGACATAATAAATTATGGAGGTCAGTAAATTCACCAAGATTAATTCCTTAAAAGAAAGGGGAGAGGGGTGGACAGCACATGGCAATCAAATATTTAGTATTTCCATTCCTTGTGTTTAACCCATTTAACTGCATCTTTCAGTGTGGATGGTGGCCCAGTGTAGGGATGTGACAATCAGTGGATGTGAGTCAGAAATGTCACGCCGTGTTGTCAGCTCCTGTCTTCCAGGTCTGTCTGTGTGTCATGCTTCTACCCACTGAAGGCTACAAAGCAGTGTAATCTAGAAGGACCAGAAACTTACAAACCTAATTTTGAGCTAGAATAATAGCTCTGTCGGTGAATCTTGATTTGGAAGTGGGCCAGATATTTATCCCTCCAGAATTGCATTCCCTAGTCTGGGAGTCGGGGATCATTATAGAATCCATCAGTTACTCTATAGAGTGCTTTGCAAATGACAAATGCTTTTATATATGTTAAATATTAATACCATTTAAAGGAGCTTATTGCTCTCAAGTAGAGCGCAACCTACAGCTTATCAATTATGCGTTCATCCAGATAATGACCTGACAGCCGAAATTGCACGTACTCACAGACTGAGATGCTTCTGAGGCAGGTTTGGTTAATCCATTATCCCCTTGGCGTCCTTTGTTTCAGAAGTCCCTCTTCCTTATTCCATATTTAATGCTGAGCATCTTTACTTCCTTCTGCTGTATCTTTCAGTCTCTGTCACGTCCAGTACTTTGCATTTGTGACACCAGGAGTTTTTCATATTGTATGAGACATATCTAGAGGGGAAAATGTAGCAGAGGTAGCTTCAAAGCTGAGGTTAACAGTGGTTCATCTAATGTGGTATCCTTTCAGTGAAAGGATCTTAAGCAAATGCCAGGTAAAAGCTTTCTCTTGACGCCCCACAGCGTTACTGCCGGTGTGCTGTATCTGTCCTGACCCAGAAAGTCTTTCATGCAGTAAGACATTACAAGCCAAAACCAGGTTAAGTAGGTAACCCAGCCTGTTCATTCATCCTCCTCCAAAACCAGAAACCAGACGCATTACCATCTGTACCCTCACTGCCGCTCTTGTCTGGGAGCCTTCAGATGGTAGCAGTGGGCTCTTATTTAAGAGGGGTCTTTCCTTTCAGAGGTGGGATGGCCCCCTAATGGTGCTGTTGGCTTTTGGAGCAGAAGTATTTGCTGTATGCTGACATTGTCCCTGATACTCTATCAAAGAAAAAGAGCCTCAGGGTCACTAAGTGGTTCTCCCATGTCATGAAGAAGCTGGAGGTTTCTAACGGGCTCTCAGTCACAGGAATCAATGCAGCCTGCTCAGAGGGATGCTGAGCGGTGATTTCCACCTAGATGTCCACCCCTGCTGGAAGCAGTTCTCCTTGGGCTTTTCATTGCAGTCTGCCAGCCAGCATCAGCATCAGAAATGCTTTTTGTCGGAAGCGGACAAGTCCACAGCTGGGGCGAAAACTGCACTGCAAAGAGAGTGCTGAAGAGAAATCTGTTAAGCAAGCCAGACCTATACTTTGGATTTGTTGGTTTGAAGAAACGCAGGTAAAGCAAGATCCAAGACTGCAAATTGATTTCGGGTAACCTTAAAAAAGACAGTGAACACTGTAGTTCAGTTTTGTCCTAAGATACAAGAAAACAAGCAGAAATAACTTATTTCTGGGGTCTTCCCACTTTAAGTAGGGGTTTTCAAGTGCTGTGGTACAATTAGTGATTTCTAGCATTTATTGCCCTCCTCTTCCCTCTCTGCCCCATCTGAATTTTCTGTTATCTAGACTACTGCATTTTAATTGAAAGATGAAAGTGGAACCAGCTGTCTTCCTCTCCCTTGCACATAGCCTGATTTGAAGTCTCTTCCCGAAACAGGTTGGAATTTGCCTTCATCATTTCTGTTCTAAACATATACATGTTATTAATCGCAAAGTGAGATCAGAAAGCTATAACATAATCTGTCTAAATAAGTGGTAAAAATAATTAGATTTCATTTTCAAAGGCTCAGCTGTCTGAGCCCATTGGTAATTCATACTCTTTCTTCGTTCCTCTACCGCTCAGACTTTCTTATCGTGCAGGACACCAGTAAATGAAAACAGATGTTTCCATGGCAGCCTGTCTGTGGCATCTCTGCAGCCCTACATCAAACGGAGTGACTAGCCGTAGGATTCGGGCTGCAGAGCACGTGGAAAGCCGGCATCTCAGAAAGCACTACTGGTATCCCCTCTTCTTGGTGGGTGGGGGTCAGCTGAGGTAGAAGGGGACTGGTAAAAATATGCTGTGTTTGGGGTTTGTGGGTTTGGGTTTTTTCATCCAGTTTTCTCAGTCATGCTGCCGCTGGGACCTGGGCAGCGGTTGGGTGTCCTGTAGCCGCCACTGCTAGCCCTTTGTGATGAACGTCCAGTGACTTCCTCCCTGATGGACACGCCATTTTCTTAATGGGTTTCCCTGTGTCCTCAGGTAGCATACTTGAGTTGAAATGGTGGGAAGTTTTATTTCCGTACATTTGAAACCAGGGTTTATAACATGGACAGAGGCAGACTGGAGTGAACAGGTCCCTTTCTGCCCTGCACAAATACATGCTGAAACTCCTCTTTGGAGACAAAATGGACATGAAATAAATGGATTCTCAAATAGGATGGAGTATTGCGTTTTACATGAATTTTTCTTTTTCCTGTTAAAAAGTGAGAGTACATGGATGCTTCCTTAAAAAATAAGTCGTTAAAGATGGTCGGAGGACAGGCTTGAAGAATAGAGGACAAGCAGACTTGTTTCTGCTCTGCCACCACTGCCAGAAATGAAAGAGAGCGGTGGCTGACTTCAGTGCTGCATGTGTTTCTTTTCCTGGTTTTCCAAATGTGGTTTGCAAGACTACCTCTGGAGGAAAAACCGTTCTGTCTTTCTGTATGGCAGTGGGGGAACGCATGGCCCCATTGTCCCCCTCCCTGCCCAGTGTCCGAGCTAACCCCTCCCCAGGAGCCGTCTCAGCACGGACCTGCCACTCCGCTTTTGCACGGGAAGTTTAATAACATTGAATTTCTCATCCGTCTTGAGGTAGGCTTTAAGGTCAGGAAGGAAACCTCTGTAATAAGATGCACTCTGCTTTCTGAAGGATACAGTTTCAGTCACCCCCTGCACATTTTAATTGTTTAACGAATTCCACACAGTCTCTTGCAAATGGCTTTCCATGTGAAACTGATTACTGAATGCAAGAGGGAATTTTTTTTAATAAGTCTCTTCCTTTTGACCTACTCGTTGCTTACATTTCAGTTAATTTAATATGAAGAGCTTTGTTTTACGTTTTTGTTCCTTCCCTGGGACGTGTTTCAGTAAATGCAACTGGCTTGAGATGCATCATCGTCATTACACAGAATGTTGTCTGTCCCCAGACCCGCTAATTAGGGCTGACTTAGATTAGCCAGGGGATTCATTGAAGATCTATGTTACCTGACACATGTCAGTAGGAGTCTTAGTATTGCCTTGAATGTGTTCCAGCTGAGTAGAGTTAACACGCAAGTCGTCTTGCTTTTTCCAAATACTGTGTGCAGCTTTTTATGAGTTAAAATACTTATCAATTCAGGAACCATAATGTTCTGGAAATCAATACCGATGTTGTCTAGTTCATAATAATCAACCGAGAAGCTGAGCAGAAAAAGGCTTTTTGCTTCAGTTTGGTAATTGAAACAAAAAATAAACATGTTAGGGCTACCTTTTTAGTGTTTTTTATTATTTTTTTTAAAGGCTTTTCGCTGAAGCTAAAGAAATCTAAATTAACAAAAAAGTCACTTCAGGTTGAGCCAAGCGTTTTGGAAACGCCACAAGACAGAGGGAGGATGCTGGTGAGGCACTAGTGGGGCCGGAGCATTTCCACCTCACCAGAAGAGGCTCAGCTCCCCCGCAGCTCCTCGCAGATGGGAACATCTGGGCTGTGTGGTATCCAGGGAAAAGGTCTCTTATAACCTTGGTAGGAAAATACACCTAAGCGATTAGACAGCTGGGGTCTCTTGTATTTCCTCCAGTTAATATGCAAGTATTTTACAGAGACTGAAGAAGAACCAAGAATTAAACCCAAGTCACTCCTTCAGATGTCACACCAAGTAAAGAGCAGGTTGGGCTTTAATTTCTACCTTTTGGCACAGCAGAGGACACGGGCACAATCAAAATAAATGCCAAAAGTTTAAAACAACAGAAAAAATAACAGAAATCGTACATATCCTCTCCATGTCTGTTTTCTGCATCTAGTCCTCTTATCTCTTGCCTTTCGTTAATAGTTTCTGAAAATGGTTTGGGCAGTGAAATGATGAGTTTAGCAGACAAAAAGCTTTGTTTTGGTACTTTGGAGGTGACAGCCATTTTTCATAATGGTGAAAACTGTTGAGAGAGGTTGATCTACATTGACAAATATTTTCAGCTGCCCTGAAACTGTATTTTCTAGGGAATGAATGATTAGCTGAAAACTTCCTAGTGAAATGTTGCCTCCGGTTCCCTCCCCTTGGTGCACCAGTTGGGCACGAGCCAGGCAACAGGAGCTTGTTTCTCCATCTGGTGAAGTTTTTAAAATTTTTTTGGTCATGCACACTCAAACCCAGGTTCTGCAAGGCTCGTTGCTCGTTAACCTGTTTGCAAGAGCCCACGAGAGGATGATCTTTTACCCACCTTCTACCCTGGACAGATGGAGGTCCGTTGGCTTCAGGGCTCCTGTCCTTGTCACTGTCCTTGATGATGGCCTCACCAGGGTGAGACTGCATCAGTCTCTCCATGTTTGTCTTCTCCGGGTGCACTGCCCAGGGGTGGTCCTCACCCCAGAGACCCTGCTGCTTCTTACTGGGGTGCCTGGTGCAGCCGGCACCCAAACAACACACACGTTTTTAAGCACAACTGGAACGTAGAACACAAACAGTGGATGAAGGGCTTTGCTTACCCTTTTCCCTTCCCCAAATGGATGGTCAGATTTTAAAGCCTCCTGCTGTTTCTGGACAATACGTCCATTCCCCCATCTGCCCCATGCCCATCTTCCCAGAGGAGTTGCTGATTTTCTTGTCACTGCCCAGTCACGCTTGTGCCAAGCCTCTCTGCATTTTGTCATGTTTCCTGCCCATTTCTGCATTACTGGAGTGCCTGCTGCCTGCTCCAGCCATCTGAATTCATCTCCAACTCTGTTGCTAGTTGTTCCCGTTTTATAGCTGCTGTCCCCATGTTAACACTTAGAGTTGCTCTTTCCAGACCAAAAGTAAGTAAATGTTCACTTTATTATCATCTCCTAAAAATATCAGCTGTCATATAAAATCCTAACACCTCGTATGGGTGATTTTTTCCAGCTGAGCCCCACGTGGTGTTCGCTGGGCTGCTTTTATGTTTTCTTATCCCTGTCTGTTGATACAGTGAACAAAATATCAGAGGTGGGACTGGGTGGTGAGGAAATACCTGCTTGTAAAGCAAAGCTTTGACAGGCAGCGAGATCTGTCCCTCGTGGTTTATCTTGCTCTAGCAGAAATGGTTTTGATCTGAAGTGGCTAAAGCTTGGATGTAGCTTGACAATAGGCTGCCTTGTTTTTCTCCACAACCCCGGTATTGATGGTGTGATGCTGTCTAAGGTGCCCCAAATCTAAAAGCTTGATCGTCGTGCTGCCTCTCCTGTCTCAAGAGCATCTTTCTCTGCTATGGTTTCTGTGTGATGTTTTGGTTCGTTTGTTGGGTTTTTTTTTTCCCCACTCCAGCCTGGCAATGTAGGTCAGGGAGAGCTCTGTGGCTTTTAAATTCATACGGCGAGATTACTCTGTAAATCGGACTATGTTGTCAGTAGAGCTTTTTTCAGCTGAAGATAAACAAAAAGTTTATGGTTGATTTTTGCTGATATATGCCTGTAACTATTTATGGTACAGGTAGCGTTGGTTTCCCTTGCTGTATCGGTGCTAGGCTTGTACATAGTTAGCAGTTACACAGGAGAAATGAGAGTTTGCTGAGCTCATCCAAGTATAGGCAGAATAAGGAAAATATTTATATTTATAAGCCCCACTGGAAAGCTTCAACTGCTGTATTGAAACCCAAGAGACCCGCCTGAGTTACTGCAGAGCGTCTTGCAGGAGGCGTTGGGGCGGTTAGGAGGCGTTAAGGCAGTGGATCAGCTGCACGTCTAGTTAAATCCAAGCCCAAACAATCTATGTCTCCAGAAAGCTGAGCAAGGGGGGTACTCTCTCTGTTGAAAAGCCTCCAAAATCATGGGATACGGCTTATTATTTTATGTCAGGATTTAGCAAATGTGTGAGACTACTTAATGTGCTGAGAATTGAACTGCTGTTTTGGGAAATAGTATCCACTGGTTTTTACCTTTATTGGAGAGTAGTGCTTGTAAGATCTCAATTTTTACAGTATGAATTCTGTTGATGCACTTGGGATGCCCAAGCATTTGACAATCGTCACGTTTGACAGGTATTTCTGTAGCCGTGTTGCACACGCAGCCGTGGCTGTTAACAATTCCATGTATAAAGACGTGCTCCAGAGTATTTATTATTTCTCAGGTGCCCCCTTTTGCTGCTTCGCATTGCCATGAACCGAGTGCCCGCTCTGTTCCTAAGCGTGCAAACTGGGTAGCGTGCACATCCGTGTGCTCTGAGCTCGTGAGATGCCAGTGCTGGTGTGATCTCTGCTGCTGAGGTGGAAGGCAAAAACCCTAATTTGTTTTGATGCCAGAATCGGCACTAGGTCACCAATCTTCTTACTGGGATTTAGCAGTCCCCTGGGTTTTTTTAGATTAGTGCTGGCTTTTTAGGATTGCAAGCTCAAACGGCATTACAGAAGGTTGCCCCTAATAAAAACTGTGTCATGTTATACAATGTCATTGACACTTGGTGCAGGTATGTGACTATAGCGTAGACGGTGTTACATATTTATCTAAATGCTTGTATTAAGTACTTAGGAGATAGGTGTCAGAAAAGGTTATTTTCAGGAATGGTAATACATTTCAATGTGCTATATTACAATAGATACCAAGCTGATAAATTACAGTACTGCTATGATGGGGGAAAAAAGAAAATGATCAGTCATCACTGTATGTCAAAATACCTTCTAGTCTAATGTAAGGGGTTTTTTGTGTGACGTTCATTTATGTGTGCAGAGCAGTGTGGGATAGAGTTCTAAATTAACAAGCAGAGATAGGCAAAATAAAGTTGCAGTTTCTATTTCAGAGTTTTAGAATATGTTGGTCACCTACCGGGATGTATACGCAGGTTCACACATAAAAATGTAAATAAAGAAATAGAACATTTGGAGAGCTTGTATTGGCATGCAGCTTTCAGGGAAAGCATCTCTTTATATGAAGTATATTCATACTGCAAAAAAGAAAAAGTCTTTTTAACACAGCTTTTATTCAGCTATACCTTTCTGAAACTGCCTAGGTCTTAGTTCTTCCCACATCTGGCTAAACTATTTGTTCAGTAGGTTGTATTTGGAACTGTGACCTGGGACTTTTCCAAATGCAGTTTACCAGTGAAGTTTCATTAGCAGCTATAATTAAGTACATAAAAGATTAAATGGTATTTCCTTTTGACAAGCAAAAGATGAGTGTGTTTTGCTTTGAAACTTTTATTTCATTGCCTTATTTTCTTTGCCACTTGAAAAGCTGGCAGAAAGGTCTGGTTCAGTGTCTCCTACAAACGCTGGCGAACTCCTTACAAACTGGTTGAGAGTATTATGTCCATCCAAGGGATACATGTATCCTCATAAATCTTCATTTGTAATACTCTGTATATGCCAAAACCAAGACTTTTCCCTAAGAAACATAGAATGGCTGGAGTAAAAAGACCGGATGAGTTCAGTTCTTTTATCTTTAAGCTTTTCTCTCTTTGTCTGTGTGGGAGAGGGCAGTAGAGTATTTGTTGTTTGCTTTGTCACTTTGTGTATCTTACTGCTGTCTTTGGTGTACAACAGTGCGCAGTAACTTCAGCAAAGTTTTCGTTCTGTAGCAGAAGTGACTTTCTTTAAAATGTTTTGTGAAATGCCTAGGACATCACTCTCAAGGCTCTGAACTTTCAGATAAACTAAATGTTGATTTTTCTGGAACTGCCGGTGCCATTTTCAGCAAGCACAGCAGGGGATGTAGGGGCCTAAATTCCAGTGGTTAAATCATGTTATGCAGTTAAAAGCTCTCATCCTGCAAGTTACACATGTCGTCTGTAATATGTACTTCAGTAAACCAGAGGAAAACTTGCTGATTTTCTGCCAGTTGATGCTCCAGGAAAGATTCTTCATCCTATTCTTCTTCCTGGATGCTCTCCACTTAGCTTCCTGCTGGGGACTTCAGTTGAGAAAGGATAGATTTGAAGACATTCAGGGTTTCTTTTGTCCTCTGTCACCTTTCTCCTTCATCTTCTTTTCCCCATGGAGACAAACTGTAGAGAAGTGTAAACAACACGAAAGCAAATACTCTGAAAATGCAAAATACAAATACGTAGAAGTGAAATGAAGTTAAACTCCTTTGGAATGACTTCTTCCACTTATCATCCTTGGGAAAAATAAACCTTCTGCTATTTTTTCGTCTTCTAATCAAGATTCGTTCAAAAAACACGTGCTCCCTATTTGAAAATTTTCTAGCCTAAAGTGCAATGATTAGCTTCTAGAATTGTTCAGTTCAGCCCTTCGTATCTTGACCAGCTCAAACTCTTTCAGAAAAGATCTGGGAAATGTCATAGTATGTAGATTTTTATTTCATTTGCAAATAAGAAGGTACTCCTTGCCAGAATTACTGCGTGAGTTTAGGACCTCTGATTGACTCTCTGTAGATGGAGAAGGGCTGTGTTGTGGTCACCAGCTCCTCTGCACTTGGAACCACGCTGAATGTTCATAAATTTGTACGTGTTTGTGTATGCACGTATTGCGTGCATTAAACTATATGCATATTTGCCTACGCATCTTAAATTATGAGGTATTTGTGATGGTCAAATCCCTCCCCCAGAAATGGGGTTCTCAGTACGAAAGTGAATCTTGGAAGCTTGCATACACTTGAACTTGCAAGTAATGACTATTGGCACAAGTAATGTTTTTTTCTGGGATTGGGCATATTTTTGTGTAAGCTGGGTAATTCATGAGGAAAGAATGAGAAAGTGTGTTGTCAGGAGGCTGGAGTTCAGAGACTCGGAGACTCAGCTGGGGGAATTTGTGGGAAGAGAGTGCTCACCACGGCGAGTACAAAGTATTCCTGACAACCAGTTAATCATTTACACTTGTTTGTGTTGCAGAAATAACTGCAGAAGCTGCAACATGGGGAGGGAGAAGCTTCCCCTCATGTATGCTAGTTATTTGTTGCCATATACATTTTAACTTTTATGGGTGTTTTTCTTGTGTTTGCACAGAGGACATCACCACACAGCCTGTGCAGTGTAGAAATCAGTGTCGACCAAAATAACTTGCAAAATGCAATTTAAATCGAAACAGTAAGATGAAATAAAATCAGTGGTCTGGACACAATTGGAATGTTTTTACTCATGCACATTGCGAATGAAAAAATTAGCTAATACTTCCCCACCAGAAAGGACAGGGAAAAAGGAAGAGGTTGGTACAGCCACATGCCAAAATACATTACAGCATGCAACGCTAGAGCCAGCCCACACGTTTATACAATGCATTGTTAAGATCCATTGGAAAGTGCAAATGCTAATTAGGAATGTGAAACAGATAACCTCAACCTCAGTTAAAGTCCAATTATTCCTACCGGGATTTCACGATACTAACCTGTTTCTCCTTCTTCCAGCGATCGTGCCCAACTAGAGTTATTACAGTAATTGTAGAGAGTTTAACGCCAGGCTGGTGCCAGGGCTGCGTTGCTCGCTGGCGGCTTGACAGCTCTTCCGAGGAAAGTGGCGATGGCGTGTTTGCGTATGTATTCGCGCAGAAAGATAGGTGCCAGCTCTTTCCGTTTCAAATCCAGGTCCACGGCTGTGATACTTGTTCGTCTTGCTGTGCTCCTTGACGGAGCAGAAAGGGGGGCAAAGTGGCAGTTTATTGGGCTGCCCTGACCTTCTAGGTGCTACGCATTGGAGATGATGATTATCGGTGGCACAAACGAATCCCTCTATAGCTGTTGGGCTGTGGGACTCTTTCTGTCTTCGGGTTTTCCCTTGTCTGTAAAACTTGGTCTGGATAAGATCTCCTGTAATTGCTTTCAAACAGGAGGGGCGTACCTGCGTGCTGCAGACAGCTTCCTCCCCCAGCCCTTGCTCAGCGTTTTGCATCCACATGGGACTGCAGCATTGGATGCAAAAATAGAACCGTTCCAAAATGCGACACTTTGGAGGCTGCGATAGCTTTCATTTCTAGGAAGCTGAGAGGGCTGTTTTCTGCCCTTCAGCTCCTCATCCTCGTTCCCTATTGGTGAGAGGAAGGTAGTCCGCTCGTAAGTAAAAATAGAGTATGAGAGTAGACTCTCTACGCTTTAATCAGGTACATGACGATTAACCCCTTAGTACCTGCAGAGGTGCAGGGGGGAGCCCAGTATCACAGCTGTGCTGGTTGGAAGGGACTGGGGAGGCCCCTGATTTGAGCAGGGCGATGGCTGGTGCTGGCTGAGATACCAGTCCCGGTGTGGCATTGTCCCTCCAGGGAGAAGTTTGTCAGAGGGTTGGATTCGGTCTGGAAGAAGCCAGAGTGGTGACAGGTCCTCAGCACGGACGCCTCTCCGCTGGAATACAGCTAGGAAAGATGGCCGGTGCAGTAGGTTGGAGGTTACCCAGCAAGCGAAGGTGTGTTGTTCAGGGTGAGGGTGCATCACCAAGGTGGATGCCAAAATGCACCACAGATGGTTGCAAGCGGTCATGTTTCAGGGACAGCACAGGACTGCCAAATGAGGAGCTACAGCAGCTTGAAGGACACGTTTCTGAGAGGTGCTGCCTCCTGGTGTGGAACAGCCAAGCCTATGCTCTTGCAAAGAAGCGAAATCTGCCTCTTGGAGGCAGCCGTTCTGGATCCTCTGTCACAGCTGGCTTCCAGTCTGGGAAGCACCATCCAGCACATAATATTTGATATCTTCCTGATCTCTTCCCTGTATCTCACTAAATAGCAGAGGGTTCCTGGGGTCTTATTAGCACCTACATGACAAGGAAGTTGGTGTCACGTCTTTGTATCAAGTTGTTGGTTGGTCATTTCTCATGTAATTTTCCTCATTGCTTATTACAGCACAGTAACATACGGTTTTGGTAGCTTGCTTGCTACAATACAGGGTTTATTATTACCTGAGGGTCCTGATGGACAACAAAGTGAACAAGAGTCAACAATGTGCTCTGGCAGCAAAGGCGGCCAGGGGCATCCTGGGCCAGGTGATCCTTCACTCTACTCAGCACTGGTGAGACACTCATGTGGCGCTGGGTCCAGTTCTGGGCTCCCCAGTACAGGAGAGACATGGGCATACTGGAGAGAGTCCAACAAAGGGCCATGAGGATGATGAAGGGACTGGAGCATCTCTCCTATGAGGAAAGGCTGAGAGAGCTGGGACTGCTCAGCCTGGAGGAGAGAAGGCTCAGGGGGATATCATCAATGTATACCAATACCTGATGGGAGAAGACAAGACAGAGCCAGACTCTGCTCAGCAGTACCCAGTGCCAGGACAAGAGGCAATGTGCTCAAAGTGAAATACTGGAAATTCCATTTAAGTATAAGAAAAAAACATTTTTACTATGAGGGTGGTCAAATGCTGGCACAGGTTGCCCAGGCAAGCTGCGGACTCTCCATCCTTCGACATATTCAAAACCCAGGTAGACACAATCCTGAACAACCTGCTCTAGGTGGCCTTGCTTGAGCAGGGGGCTTGGACTAGGCAATCTCCAGAGGTGCCCACCAGCCTCAGCCAGTCTGTGATTCTGTGATTATGCTAATGCGCAATACGTATTTTGTGACTGAAGTGACAGTGTATCTATAACAAAGGCTTGCATTTATTCACTTTAATAATGTTCATTTATCATAACTACGTTACAGCTTATAAGCTTAATCATAATAAAGGAAAACTTTCTCATTATTTTTCTGTGTTAAGAAATACCAGTCACTGTACCAAAATGTTTGCCAATGAGAATAATTGACTTTATAATAATCTTGATATCCACCCAGAGCTAAGATGGAAGTATTTAATCTTTGAGCTCCTCACTATCAGTGATGTACAAAGTGTTATCTCGGTCTGGTGGTCTTATTAAGGGGACAGGGGTGGGGTGGAGGGTTATGGGCTGAAGAAGCCAATGTGGAAGGGCTTGAGCATGGACTGTTTCTGGGGAAGCAACTTAGGGGACGGGAGAGCCTTTGGTGGCCTTCAGCCTCCCAAGGAAGGAGAGGCTCACCTCCAAAACAGAGGAGAAGCTGGTGAGGAGAGAGGCTGCTTCTCCTCTCCCTTGTGTGTGGGAATGGCTGGCAGGCACAGGCTTGCCAAGTTCACTGCTGCTGGCTCCTTTCACTGGGAGCTTGACCAGGAGGGTGTTTATTCCCATTCCAGCTTCGAGCGAGAGCCCTGGCCTTTGTAGAGCTGCAGGGAGCAGGCTGTGAAAAGTGTAAAGTTTTTGCTCCTGGACTTCCGTACTCATTTACACCACTCAATCTGTTTTGCATTCTTTTTGTTGTCTTGATTACCCAAAGCTCAAGCAAAGTGTCTCTCTTTCCACATCTGCACGTTTCATTTCATCCTGTTCGTGCCTGAAAAATAGCTAAGAATATTTCTGGAGAAGAATCTTGCCATATTTACCTTTCAGAAAAACTCTTCATTTACAGGGCCAGTATTTTACAGCATGAAGTCTGATATTTTATTTTTTTTTGTCCACATTTTTGGACTGCTGAGAATTGGTTGTCATCTTTGGCATCTTTAACCTGTGATCCACAGTAACCAGTAGACTGTCAGTCTGTCATCGCCTTAGACTTGTCACCCCAAAACGGTGGAAAGGAAAGGTTTAGGATAGGTTGAGGAGGTGTATGAATTTGTAACTTGACCTTTCTCTCCTCCTCCTCCCATTCTCTCCCTGCCAAAGCAATTACACCCATGCCTGGTCTGGCATGCTTACTTGGGCACACAGTAAAATAAAAGCAATTAACAAGAGCACAGGAGGTCTCTTCAGTTGCTTTAATTATATATGCCTAACTAAACCTCTTAATTTCCCATGGATTAATGCAGTAGCCTCTTCTCACTGTGTTTTTGTGCAATGTTGTTTTGGAAAGAGGGTGTGCGTGCTGATGCTGCGTGGGCACGAAGCAGCAGTGCTGCATATAAGCAGGTACACGAGGATTTGGAGGACATCAGTGGTGGCTACGTTGCTAGCAGCCCCCACTCCCCGAATGACAGGAGCCCTCTAAATCCCACTCCCACGGGTCAGCTCTGACCTGGGAAGAGGCGCTCAGGGGCAGTGGTGAGGCTGCAGCGTGAGGCTCATCTGTCTGGATACTGATGGAGATACTGGTTTCTGTGGAGACTGAGAAGGAAGGTGGTCGTCCACCATGACCAGTTCACAGCTGGTGTCTGGTGAAGAGAGGACCCTGTCCCGGAGGGGCTGTCAGTTATATGTGGTATTTCTGACATCCTCTCGCAGCATCGACAGGGCTTTCCTGTATCCTGATGCAGCAGGAATTTTGTGGAAAGTGGCTGATTACAACTTGGGCATCTTCGTAGAAGAGGAGGAGGAGGATCCATTTTGTCATGGACAAAAACTGAGCTATGCAAATTCTTCCAGGCTTGCCATACTCTCACTTGCCCGCAATGTGTAGCCAAACAAGAAATCCTGAGCGTTGGGGTTTTTTCGTTGGTTGGTTTTTATTACAGCACAGCCCCACACAACTGTTTCCTGCAATTCCCTGTTAAAGCACCGTACCTTGCAGCTGCTAGCTACCATTTCTCAAAGCTGACGTCTGTGTAGCTGCACAGATCAGCCACATAAAACAGCTCCTGTGTTGGCCTTGTGTGACTTTTAAAATTAAGAGGACATTGAAGTGTCACAATTTAAATACATGTAAATGGTGCAGTGGAGCAGACATAGTGTTTCTCAAAGCAGGTATCCTATAGAGCTAACCTACTTATTTCTTTCCATTCAGTATAACCGCTTGGTTTGTTATCACATGGAAGACCCAGAAATTTGGCAAAACACAGCATTGCTTGCTTATAGCAGAAACTATTTCAGCTTGAAGGCTCCGGCTTGGTTCCTCTCCACACACCAGTAGTCAAATCTTTTTTTATCTGCCTGATCATCTCCGTGGAGCATCGAGTATAAAACCACCAACCTCTTATTATCTACTTCCAAGTTCGGGGAGTGAAGAATTAACTAAACATTTGTTTGAAATTACAAAGGAGCTGGGCTATAGTTACGCTTCCTACTGCAGGGTGGAAGGCATGTGACGAGCAGAACACGGCCCTAGAGCTGTTTGCTCAAATGATGCTGGAAGACACAGTAAATGAAGTTACAGCAATATGCTTGCAATGCACTTCTGTGCCTGGTTTTTTCTCACCTGGAGGACGCTTGTTAGACTATCAGCCACACTCTTCAGTTTCCCCATCAATAAAAATGTAGAGGGTATCTCCCTGCTCCCTTTCTAATGTACCATCAGAGCCTTAGTAGAAATACGGAATATAACATAAACAAGGTTACATTGCACAACTCTCCATCATCATCTCTCATAATGTTTTTGCAGGTTGTTAGGCACCAACCCTCAATTCTCTTTTTTTTTTTTTTTTTTCTTCTTTTCTCTTGGCTTGCTTACCACTTCTAAAATAGTTTGAGGCCAGCGCTGGGCTCCACGAGTTTGCTGGCATAGCTGTGTCAGCTTGGATTGTGAACTATCCGTCCCCCGGCCAAGGCTGCTGGGCTGGCAGCACGGTCCGGGCACAGCGCCGTCGGTGGAGGCACCTAAATTCGGAGGCGGCGTTCTCTCCTCTTTTGTGTCAGCCTCCTGCGCTGCGTTTGAAGCAAGTAGCGTATTTCCAGTCTGCTTCACGTCGTGTCTATGCTACAGATAAAGAAACTGCGGCGCTGACATCAACTAAAATATTTATGTATGCGTGTGTCTGATACAAAGCGGGGAGGTTTTTTCCTTTAGCTGAGTTGCGCTCAGGGAAGCAGGCAGTGATGAAACAGTGGCCCAAATAATTTTGAATTGTTTATCATAATTAATGCATATCAAAGTTGGCACATATAGCTTATAAAGAGGAGGTTTCTCTCTGTGTTTGGTTTTTTGGAGAATTTTTCTCAGTGTCGTATACAACGCTGAGAACTCGGATGACCTGAATTTTTACTGTCCAATACGAAAGATACTACGAAGCTTCTGCGAAGGGCTCTGGCTGTTGACAGTGAGAGATCTTCTCCTCTAACCTGTTAGCAGTGAGGAGGGTTAGTGGGACACTCGAAAGCTGCTTGCTTACCCAGCTGCCTTCCCGGTGAGATACCAGACTCTTGCAGTGATTTCACTAGATGGTGTATCGCATTTCCTCGTACATGAGAGAAAAAAGGATCCTGGAATCAGTCTGCACTGTTACCAAAGAAAGAAATATCTCCACATTTGTTTTTTTCTCCAGCGGATTGCCACCCTGATAGTCCATGACCAGGAATATTTTGTACCATTGTTTGTTGCTACTGCTGCACACAAAGAATGCTGTGGTTTGCTGAGGTTACCACCTCAGCATGTATTTGAAGTTGCAATTTCTGAAAGACAGAAATGATCTTCTCACTGAAACTGGAAACATGACATGTATTGACATATTTTTAACTCCGCCACAAGACTTGAACTTTTATGAAAAGCAGATTTGCCCGATTCAGCAGATTTTTATGAAGCTCCAGATCAATAGGCTTGAAAGATGGATGAATAGAATTAAGTCGTTTTGGGGTTATTGATTTGAGGGTTAAACAGAAAAGGTATTATTTTAACGCTTATATTACTTTATTTTGCAAACGTGGTTTTTTTTTTTTTCCTGTTAATTTCCTGCAGAAACGTTCCAGAGGCCAAGTGCTATTCGACAAAGTGTGCGAGCATCTGAACCTTTTGGAAAAAGACTACTTTGGGCTAACATACAGAGACACAGAAAACCAAAAGGTAACCCACAAAACTGTGGCTGTCCTTTGACATGTGGACTTCAGAGCTCCCCGAGATACCCCCGAGACAATTGCAAACAGTCCAGAAGTTGTTTTTATCTTCCTTGACAAATTCCATAGACGTAGCTTGAGCTATTGTTTTTTGTAACTCTCTACCTCTTGAGCGCATCCCCTGTGTTTCCATGACTTTCCTCCATGTTGGCTATTTATGATATGAAAGAAGTTAATCATGTAGCTGGTACTCTTTCTAGTATGATTTATTTCATCACTGCCGTAGAGGAAAGTCAGATTTACATTCATAGATAGACTACTAAACATATAATACTAAAATACGGCTTAATAATACTGTGGTTGGGATACAGATAGGCAGGAGTTGATTGACTACTCCTGCTAACTGCTAAGATAAAGTAAGGCTTTAAGTCTTGACTTGCTTTATCTGAGTGTTATTGTTGATTTGGCTAGAGACATAAGCCTTCAAAAGTAGTTGGCAGCAATAGTGAATCACATTCTGCTTGTTTGCATTTCAACTTCAGTATTAAGTAACCCGTATATTAACAGTGTCCAAGATGATCTAATGTTCAGGTGATACATATATATTGTTTTGGACACGTTATGATGAAAGAGAGAGTATCGAAGGATAATTTTAAATACGCTTTGTGGTTTTGGCATTTTAAGGTAAATATTTTGAAAGAAACCAGTAACAAAACTTTTTAGCAATATGTGCTGTAGCCCAGCAGAGCTCACCAGGTGAAGGTCTTTGGTGCTTTGCATGGCCTGAAAGGTCTTCCGTGATGGACCTGAAGCTATTACTGCTTTTTCAGCTATTTTGTGAGAACAATTTTATTTCCTAGGCTTCCCTTTGTGTCAGTTATATGTGATATGAAAAAAATCAGTCTTTTTGTCTGTCTTTTCCCCTTTCTTTACAAACTTCTAAATATAAAGATTTTCTTTCCGATTCAGAAAATCACTTAAGCAGACACCTAGTCCATGTCAGTGCAAGATAACGCTTTAATATATGCTTAGTTTTGAGTTGTGGTAAAAGTTAGGCAGATGTTTAAGTGCATTTCCAGATAGGTGTGCTTTCCTATACTGGAAAGAGAAGAACGTATTCATTATTAACAGGTGGTTTAGAAGCACTAAACATTTATAGATCGTCAGTATACTTTACAGAGCTAAACAGCTAAAAGAATACTGCCTGCCACCACATTTATTGATGAATAACAGGCATATTTTTAATGTCAAAGTTCTTAGCAATTCACCTCCATCCTCTGCCAGACAACTTCCAGCCAGCCAATGTGTGTGTCCACATCACAGGTCAGCTTTGAAAACAGAAATCCTGATGCATCTTTAGTTTCTTGGTGCATAGCGTGCTTTCGTGTTCAGCAATAGCTGGAGCTCTTCAGGCTCATGTTTTGCACCACAGACCAGGTTTAGACAGCTGCAAACTGGTTGGTTTTGTTGGGGGGGGGGGGGATTGTTGTGTTCTGCTTGTTTGATATTTCTTTATTGGGTTGTTTTTTTTTCCCCTCTGATACATTTGTTTATCTTCCTTTGGAGAAAGTGGAACTTTCCTAGGGGAAGCGAACTTTTTGTTCTGGACTGTGTGACGCATTTTAAATATTAATCTGATTCTGTTAGAGGACAAGGCAGAAGCGCAGAGCCTTTACCTCCCAGTGCCCGAGAGGCATGTCCAGAGCGGGCTGCTCTATTAATTGTAAGCTCTGGCTGCAGCGCTGACACTGGGAGACCCCGAGCTGCTGCGCACCTCCTCCAGGGGAATTTCATCTGCTCCTTGGCATCCATGGAGTCGTAGCACATCGCCATGGTAGTTCCCCACCTCCTCGGCAGGGGTTTTGTCTCGCGTGGTCACCAGGCTCTGCACGGCGTGGATGGGGGCAGCCCCGGTGCTGCAGTTCTGCCTCCGGTTTTCCCCCTGGGCAGCCCCCCTCGTGTCCATGCCAGGTTGCAAATGGGATAGTAACCTATGCCATGCTTGCTTATCCTCTAGCAAGGCTTTCCAGCCCTTCCAGGATTAGAGTAAAAAATCAACCAACCAAACAAACCCCCCCCTCCTTCTTAAGCTTGTAGAAATTCAAGTTTCCCAGAAGATACTCTGGAAAAAGGTTTCTGTGGATTTGTTTTACTAATTTCTGTTTTTTTATTTTTTTTATTTCAAAACATTTGGCCCCTCAGTGTCTGGAAAGGTTAATAAAAATCCTGCTTCTACCCAGGGCCACATCTTGGAAGTCAGTGTTATCCCTGCCTGCTGCTGCTCCAAGGAGAACAGAGTGGCAGACCTTCACGTGTTCTAGCTTTGACTTCTAGTACTGTTTTAAAAAATAATACTTATTGTGTTTTCTAATTCAAATTGAAAAAAGGAAACATTTTCTTTGCAGAATTGGTTGGACCCTGCCAAGGAAATCAAGAAGCAGATCCGAAGTAAGTTTGTTATCGTTTGTGTGTTTAATTCGGGGCATCTGGAAAACTTCCATTCTGGTGTATCCGGACCCCAACAATCTGCACAAAAAAAATCTCTTCCTCTAAACAACCATCAGTGTTTGTGAAGGCGTTGGACCCTTGTGGCGCTGAGCAGGGATGCGAGAGGCAGAGGGGGCTCCCGGCACGCCAGCGGTGTCGTGGGCACCACGTGCCCATCACTGCCCAGCCCCTCTGGGCTTGCTCCTCAACAGCTGGGGTAACTCGCCGCTCTTGGCTCGAAGCGCCTGTCCCACCAGGGTGCCCCCAGCACCAGGGGGGGCTCGGCAGCCACCTCTCCCCAGCCCCTTGACCCAGCCCCGCTGCCCGCAGGGTGAAGGGACAGGTGGGATGGGACCACGGCCCCCTTCTCGATGCGTGCCCCCAGAAGAGTGCACTCCCCCTGGAGTGACAAAGCCTATTTCACAGTCTTCTTTTGCACCCTGTCCTGAGTCTCTGGCAAAGGAATTACCTGCATCTTTTAGGTATTCTACCCCATAATGAGTGCAGGCGGTTACTGAGGCTCGTAACACGTGAACTTGCATTGCTGAAAACAACTTGACATTTGCAGAGATGCAGAAACCTGAAGTTTGACATTAAGCAACATAACCTTAGGAACTAGGCCACATATATAAATTACTTCTTTGCGTTATTGATATTTATATCATATCCAGGAACGCTGCTCATGCCCCGTACTGCAATACTTCACTGATGCAAAGATAGCACTCTATCTAAAATATCTTTCCTTCCCACATTTCAAAAGCTTGAACTTTGCTCCTAAAATGACCGTTCAATTCACAGAGAACCAGTCAATTTTCTGCTTCGCATGAATATTTTAAAAAGCTCGGTTGTTAAATTTAGCCATCTGCTACATTAGAAATTCTAAAACCTCTCGAAGGAAAACCTTTTCAAGATTGCCGGGCTCAAAATTTGTCCTGCCTCCCCCCCCCCTCACTTTTTAAAATTGATGAAATGTTTGTGTGTGTGACATCTTTGGGCAGGAAAGCCTCCCCAGTTTTTCTCTTTGCATGTTTTGTAAATGATATCTTCTAGCACTTGTGCTTTCACAAGCAAGTATATCTGGTAGTTCGTATTTGTTGGGTCAGGCCCAGCAAATGAATCACTTCCCTCTTCAAGATTCAAAGGGTTAATTTACACAGTCTGGACAACTTCCCCGCTTACTATGAGCAACCACACCTGTCCACCAGTATTACTTTCATTAAAAGTAAATGATCTGCAATAAAAAGTAATGAAAATCTGCCTTTTTTTAAATCTCTTGAGAGGACACATCTGGAGAGGAAGGTGCTGTAGACCTCGATGAGTCACATTACGCTGATGGTCAATGCAAGTAAGGCAGCTCAGCTCCACACCACTGATTTGAAATGTATTTAATATGTGCCCAAGCCATTAGATAGACAATGAAAGGTTGTGACAGCGAGGGATTAACCGGGGCAGAAAAGTCTCATCCTGGACTTGACGTTGGGGATGGTTGCATTTGCAGAAGATGACAGTGATAATTTGCTTACTCTGTACAATTCACCCCAGAAGTTTGGAACAGGACAACGGTGGAAAAGTAGGGCTGTTACCTATGACACTTTCCAAAACATACATATATATAATCTACTAAATGCTGGCTGAGTTGTATAACACTCAGATATCTGTGATTCCACTGCAGACCACAGGGATTTCATGCCAGTGGTTGAGAAACGAGGCTGTTGCCATGCGTGCAGCCCCTGGTTCGCACCCCGTTAGTTATAACCCACAAACTTGCACAGAATTAGGTTTTATTTAAACCCCTGTAAGTGAGGGTGAAGGTCTCTTTCTCTGGTATCTTGACCATCTATGTTATATGATAGGCTATGTCATAGGGTTTGATTTATTTTGCGTGTGCCAGAGGAATAGATGTTTGGGCCATGGCCCCTTCCCTCTGTCATGGGGCCAGGTGTCACCCACAGGCTCTCCTCCCACCTCGGGGCTGGTCCACTCCCCGGTGGGACCGTGCCCCATCCTTGCTGCCAGCCAAATCTTCTTTCCATCAGCTTTTATGATCCACGAGAGTGGAAGAGTTCTAAAATCAAGGAGCTCAAAAGTCTCACCAAGAGCTGAAGTCCTGATGGTGAATGTCAAAAGTCTTCTTGCACATTGAGCCTGTTTTCTTGGATGCGTGGATGACCAAGGGGGATGGGGCTTTGCATGGGATGAAATTTCCTTGTCATCTCTAAATAAATACTCCCAAACACCCAATTAGGACAACCGTGTAGAATTTCCAGGCAAGAAGACTTGTCCAGCATATAAGCTGTCTGACCGGAGAGTGTACCAGATTCACCGTCAAACCCCATACTCTCTGGGAGGTACCTAGGCAGAAGGTGCCCCTGCATTGAAGATCATGGGAAAGCCCTACCTTGTCAGGTTTATAAGGAAGAGTCACGTTTTTCAGTGTTCACGATTACACAGCTAATATGGGACTTTTCAAGAGAGAGATTTATTTATTTGTAGTTAGATTTGTAATTTGAGATCAATGCATTTCAGAAAACAGAAGTGTCATTACTTTGGCTTTGGTTTCTTGACTACATAAATACTGTAATTTACGTGATAGAACTCCATATAAGAATTATATCCCACAACAGAGGCTTGATGAAAAGTCTTGCTATTGAAAACCCACTGTGTTGCTTGTAAGAAGGCTGTGGTTTCGGGTTTTGTTACTGCTTTTTATTTGCATTTCAGACATGCATTAGTATAACCTGTCCCTTTTTTCAGAATAGTTTTTGTATTTACATACTATGTTCAACTCTTTTTTAGTCTTGGTATTCTTTCTTTACAACATTTAAAGCTAACACTCGAAAAAAATTTCACAAACTGTGGTGACGCAAACCAGTATCCATCCCAGGGGTCACCTAAACTTACTGAAACAACTGAAATAAGAATTCCTCGGTGTTGCGTACTGTTTTTCAGTCCTGCTCTCTGCGTTTGTCCTTGCAGTTTTGTCTGCACGGTAATTTGTGTCTGCTGGAGACAGGAGCTGTGTGCTGAGGCAGCACTCTGCAAGGATGCTGTGAGCTGGTTTGGGCAGCCAGACCTCAGCACGTCACCCCGGGACGCAGCCAGTTCGTACTCTGCCTTGCGGCGTTCCCAGCGCCTCTCTCTTTTGGGGTGTCGGTTTTTAAGGCTTGTATAGGCTGTGTTTTCAGATGGTTAATTCCAGTAAACATTGTTTTCGGACTGAGGGTTTTTTAGTAATAAATTGCTGCTCCTGTAGGGACCTCGCTTCAGTGGAAGTCTCACTAAATAAGAAAAGAGCTGTAAAATCTGATCTAATACTGTAATTGTGAGAGGGAAAAGTAGTTTCTTCAGAACGGCGTATGGGAAAAAGATACTATATCCTGTTCTTATGAATTGCTTGGCTGGGGTATTTTCAAGTCTGCTGGTAGTCGAGCAGCACGAGCATCTCCGTTTGCACTTACAGTGTACTTTCGGTCAACCTGTGTTCTTTTCCAGGTGGTGCTTGGCAGTTCGCATTTAATGTGAAATTCTACCCTCCAGACCCTGCCCAGCTATCTGAAGATATCACCAGGTGTTTAAAATATTAAATACCTTTCTAGAAGGGGCTTAAAAGCTGTTCGTAGTAGCGCTTGCACTCTAATTATGCAAGAAAAGGAATGTTTTGTGTTCCCATTGGCTTTCTTTCTCTTATGAGCTTATGGAAAATATGTGATGCTTTGGCAGAAAAGACACTGTGAACAGTGTTTGTCCTCTGAGCTAAGAAGACTTTTTCTTTTCTATAATTTAACCCTAAACCCAAGCTTTTCCAATATACATATTCCTGAGACTTGATTTTAGTTTTCACGAAGACGCCTGATGCCCAGTTTTGCCAGTGGTAACAAGTTATTGTTGTCAGTAAAATTGTAAGTACGAAAGGAAAGAAGTGGGATGAGAATAAGCATGCGTGTAAATTTTGTGTGTCGTTTGACGGGGTAAGCAGTTGATGCACCTGGTGGAAGGAATACGGTGGTAATGAATGGCTGCTCCCTGCTATCCAAGTCAGCTAGCTCTGCAATCTGCACCTCTGCGCTCTGCTTTTGTACACAGATTGCAAGCACAACCCAAAAAAACCCCACAAACCAAAAAACCTTACCTGGTTTCCTCATTGGTATAAGGCAGGAAAACCTTGGAGCCATGATGAGTTTTATGCCATCGGCAAGCAGTTCCCTAGCCTCTTGCAACCTGTGGATATTTTTAACCTTTGTTGGTTTGTGGACTACTTGTTGCTTTTAAGGTAGCGTGAAGCCTTTCTCTGGCTTAGATCAGACTTCCCTGCGCTAGGCTTTGTGCAGAAAGAGAGAGTTCACACTTCAACAGAGCTCTTCCAAAAGAAAGGATTGCTTTTTTTCCTCGTCGCCCTCAAATCTCCCCTGGGAAACTCCGTGCCTTCACCACCAAGCCAATGCTTTTCACTTTTTTTCTGTTTTCTTCTATCTGGTGATCCCTTGCACTGCTTATCACCGTGGTTTTAACAGCATTTACTGTTTAAATGTACTTTTGAGAAAGCTCAACAGTTTGCTAAAGAGACAACTTATGTTTTTTGAAAGGCTTGGAGTTCAGCTACCCTTTAATAAACAGAATTTGGGGGTTTTAATTTTTTTTTTCTCCTTAAAGAAAAGAATTATCAGGTAGCTATATATCTTTGTGATTTATAGTAGAAATCTGGTATGTTTAATGGGTATAGGTCCCTAAACAAAGTAATAACCTATTTTATTAAGAAATCTCTGAGCTGCTTAATAAAGATATGTTAGATGTTGCCACTCATAAGTTAGGCAAGGTGGGGTTTTTTTGGTTTTGGGATTTTTTTCCAAATTATTATTATCCTTGTTAACGCCTGCAAAACTTTGGGCTTGGGAGTTGTCTGCACATTAGTAGAGGAGCCGAGGCCTCTTGCCGGTCCTTGGGCAGCGCTCCTTCGAGGGCAGCGGTGGAGGAGCGCTTTCTGAGCCGCCTCGGTGCTCCGTTGCAGGTACTACCTCTGCTTGCAGCTGAGAGATGACATCGTGTCGGGTCGGCTGCCCTGCTCGTTCGTCACGCTGGCCCTGCTGGGCTCCTACACCGTGCAATCGGAGCTCGGCGACTACGACCCCGACGAGTATGGCAGCGACTATGTCAGCGAGTTTCGCTTCGCGCCGAATCACACGAAAGAGCTGGAGGATAAAGTGATCGAGCTGCACAAGAGCCACAGGTAGGTGGAGGGCATCAGTGTGGGTTTTAGGCTGCCTTCAGGTACCGTCCTGGTACATCAGGAAATGTTAAAACGTGCTGCAGTGTACCTAATAAGAACATTTTTCGTACAAAGACTTCTCTCTGTGTCTTTGGTTAGAGGAGAGCTTTGCAGCATGAAAGATAACAGGGTCTGTACCAGAGCTGTGGCTGTGGTAGCTACCTAGACATCTAAGGGGTACGGCTGTAATTCTGACAGGCTGAAAGTGTTTTCTAGGTGCTGGATTTTATTTCAGTCTCTCTTTCCTTAACATTGATGGTAGAATTGGTTGCTTTTCCTCAGGGGAATGACACCTGCAGAGGCTGAGATGCATTTCTTGGAGAATGCCAAAAAACTCTCAATGTATGGAGTAGATCTCCATCATGCCAAGGTATGGATTATAGTTCTTTCACCAGTCATCTTTCTCTTCTGGCATAGTACTTGAATCTGCATGGACTCCCTGATTTATTCTTTCTTCTTGTTTTGAGATGGTATTTTGTGGGATAAATCATGTGTCAACATGAAGAAAGGTGACTCATGGGATAAGCATAAATATATCTTGTAACTGTGACATAACCTAGCCTATATATTCGAAGATGTTGCACATTAACCTTTCATGTTGTTTAAATAACCAAATCCTTTGGGAAAATATTGAATGAATGGAGTAATGAGGAAGGATATTAGAAGCTGTCCAGAAAGTGATCAATTGTCATTTCATTCAACTACATTTTCCAATTTAATAGGGCTAACTGTGGTATCTTAACTGGATAAGCAGATCATTTCTAACACTGCAGAGAATTTTCAAGCAATTATTTAGCCATGCTGGAAACTTAATCGGATTGATAGTAATGGGGAGACGGTGGCTCGTCTTTCTGAAGTGTGGTCATTGCAGTTGACTGGACGGACAGCAGTTCTGCTGGAAATATTCTCCCATGACGAAGTAGTTTCTCTAATCATCATCACATTAAGTTATGAATAAAACATGGTCATTCTTATTGTGGCTTGGGAGAGCCTTGTGTTGGTTGTCCAGTTTTTGGTTTGTGTTTCTTTTTTTTTCCAAATAAATAATTAGTATTTTTTTCTTCACTCTTCAAAGTAGGGCTAATGGATTTTAACATCTTTGAGGTTAGCAAGCATCCTTGGCAAATGAGTGCTGAACAAAGAATCCTGAGCCGTGGAGAGCGCTGCATTTTCTGTAAAGGTCAAATTATTGTGAGCCTGTTTTTATGCTGCAGCACATCCTTTCAAGAACTGAGATAAATTTGCAGCTCGGATCTTGAAAGGGCCTGCAGCCGTGTCCCTGGGGTGTTTTGTAGGAGCTGTGCATGTGTGTTACAGAATTCAAGGCAATCTTTTGTGTTCTGTTAATTGCCTTCACTGAAAATGAAAAATCGGGGTATGGCTCAACAGGCAGCGCTGTACCAGGAGGCATGCCGCTGCTTTCCCTGTGTCTTGCAGATAGGCACAAAATCTAGAGGCACATTTAAAGCAGAGATAGAATGGATTGGCGAATGTCATGCAGTAGCTTTTTTTCGACATCCTTTGTCCAACACAAAGAAATCTGCAAAACAGCAACAAAGTCAGTTCCTATTCTAGATATGTTGCAGGCTTCCTTACTGAAAATCTGACATAGCATAGCATTAAGGCCTAAGTATTTTTTTCAGAATATTTGAGAAAGGCTGTGAAATTTAAGATAGGATATCCTGAGATAGCAATTTTATTTTTTTCCTAAAAAATGTTAGTATCCAGTTTTACTCTTCTGTTTTTCATACGGAAGGACTCAGAGCAAGACAAGTTGGTAGACAAGCCAGTCTCTCTCTAGAGTGATGTTCTTAATTAAAAAAGCTGCAGTGCTCACCAAACTGGGTCTGTCTGTGGGTTAAGAAACCCAACAGTAATCTTGGAAACTGAGCTGAAAGTGGGAAAAATAGACTCTGCGTGAGAATTACTGCTTAGTTTTAATTAGGTCTGCCAGAGATCTGATGGTATCAGGCTAGGGGACAAGTATCTCTGTGGATGCCTTTTTGAAGTCACGTTGTGGCAGATGTCTCTATGTAAATGTCAATTCATTAAGGCTGTGCCAGTATCTTAGGTATTCAACAGATGCTGGATTCGCCAGCTGCTGTTAAAAGTAATTCTCAATTATCCAACACAAGGCTACAATAAAAATGTGTTCAAATAGGCAGATTTGTCCTCTGGGCTGTCACTGCTCTGATAAAGCCCCCCATTCGTATGCAGAGCTGCAGGGATGTGCAGCTCAGCGTCTCGTGCCTCGGACATTACAGCTAACGCTTTTCTGTTCCATGCAACCACATCGCTCCTGAAAAAAGCCAAATTCTTTTGTTCGGGTTTCGTTTTACTCCAGTAGTATCACATTGAAAAGCAGTCTCTGACACCGACAAGTAACAAACGCCATGAATGGACTTAGATCTGCTGCAGAGGTGGGGAGGAGGGAAGAAGACATTTCTCAACAAGTTTTTGAGAAGGCATATCAGAAGGAGCCCCTTGCACCTGCAGTTATGTGCCGTATGTGAGCACGCGTGCATTTCAGGCATTTGCCAGGCAGTGGGATTACTGGCAATGAGACTTTCATTTTTAGAACGTGCTCACTGTATTTAGGCGTTACTCTTTGCTCAGGAAACTGTGAAATTGAAGTCCACTGAAAAAAATTAGCTTTGTCTCTTCTGTAGTACCTGACAATGATATCACACAAGAGCTTTATTTAGAAAAAAATCTACCTTTAAGGGATGATACCATCATTGTTGGAACATACATCCTCTGTTAGTGTGTTTTCTAACACTGAAGTGACTTTGTGGCACTAACTCTATGTTGTATCTCTCATTTTAAAACAGTTTTTTTGTATCTCAAGCTGGGCCATAACCTTTTCATCACGACTGACCATGCATGCCTTTGTGTTCGTCTTAAAATGTAATCAGATTTTCACTGTGTGCCTAAAAGATGGCTTGTCAGGAAAACCAGAGGAAAACAGTGAATTCATTTAATGATTATCATAGGGTGACATCTTCATAGCTTCTGTTGTCAGACTTTGGTAACTTTAAGTTATTTTAAAATAATTACCAAAGAACTCTGTGCTTTAAGGTGGATCCTTCTTTTCTCCAGCAGTATTAGTACATAGCTAAACGAAAAACCAGAATTATACAGTCTAGTGGTGATAGCAAACAGTGAAGCTTGGATTTGGGCTATTTGAAGGCTTCTAAAGGAAAGAGAAGTGTATACTTCTTACTTAAAAATACATATTTATGGGTATATTCTGGTAAGATTGTGGCCAAATCTTTTATAGTGCTAACGTGTCTGATGTACAGCTTCCCTGTAAAAAATGGGTTATAGCACAGGCACAGTCACACGCTTCTAAAGGAATCTTTCTAGTCCAAATGCCCAACTTCCTGCCTGCCGGTCATTTCAAAGTGAGAATACTGAGCATAGGCACAACAGCGTTAAGGAAACTAGCAAACCAACTAAGGCCAAGACGAGCAAACTACAGAAGAAACATCTATCTAAGGATTCACAAGGCTTAGGCATGGAGATGAGTGATGCCAGGATAAGTAAATTTGTATGCTGTCCTACTTACGTTCAATCTGGTATTTATACTAATAACACTTTTTTTTTTATTATGCTAATAAAATTTTGCTGTATGGTTAACGTCATTCTTTTAATAATGTCTAAAATTTTCCCCCTCCTTTTGGAGTCTTTCTGAAATACAAGAAAACATTCGCAACACTCGGTTTCTCTCACTCTGCCCAACCTTACTATTACTTGCATGAATGCAGTCAATGAGTAGGGGAGCTCTCAGAAATCAGGTCACTACAGCTGGTGCATTAAAAAGACATAGCTCGGATAGAAGCACAGTATGCAAGAATCTGTAGTACTGTGGGGTGGAAGGAGAGAAATATTCAACAAAGTGCACTGCTTGCTTTTCCAGGATTCTGAAGGAGTGGAAATCATGCTAGGAGTTTGTGCAAGTGGTCTCTTAATATATCGAGACAGACTCAGAATAAATAGATTTGCCTGGCCAAAGGTTCTGAAAATTTCCTACAAGAGGAACAACTTCTACATCAAAATCCGACCAGGGGAGGTAAGGGCATCCTGACACTTTAGTGAATGAACCTTTTCAAAAAACCTGTGTTCTCATTGATTTGTTGATTTGTCATGTCTTACAAGCCTTGAACGTTCCTCTCCGTTTATATTTTTTAATTTGTGCTGATTTTCTTAGGAAAGATTAGGTAAATACTTTATTTAAAATACAGGTAAAATCTTCTTCGGTGTTTTTCTGTTTACATCCATGAACTAACATAACGAATAAATATGGCCATCTGCATGTAAAAAACTCATCGATATTATGAATATTTTGGGAATTTAGGTAACATATTGTTTATTCACGGAGTGCTCATCATCCACCATCGTGACAGGCCATACCACATTTTGTAAGTGTATCAGACTAGTAAATTGGGAGTCTGAATAGAAATCTGGAGACTGATAAAAATGGAGTCAAGCATCCACCATTCAGCATTTTTGGTAGCTACAGGCATTAGTCCTCCCAGGCCCGCAGGAGCTCTTGTTCTGGCTCTGGAGAAGGTGATGTGAAATCTCGTACAGTGAGTGCCCTCTCGTGGCTCAGCCGAGTGCACAGCAAATACCTGCCTCATGGGTTGAGCATCCACCAACGCCAAAATAAGATGAGAAATCTTAGCAAAAATCCCAGGAGGAGTTCAGGCGGATTGTGAGAGGCAAAGGAGAGTCTCCATTTTAAGCGCTGGTACAATAACCTGTCTGTGATACGTGAAAAACCCATATGTATTTTAGAGGGTGGAGCTGTATAGCAGGACAGAAATCACCTGGATGCGGATTGGCATTTCTCCCTTAGTGCAATATGGCATTTGGGTGTCCCCAGCCCACGTCTCCAGTACTGGCTTCATAAGTGACCTGGGAAATCTCCTGGGCACCCCCACCGGCCTCAGGGCCTGAGTCTTTGTTAAAGTCCTAAAGTAAAATCCAGAAACATACATCTTCTGCCTCTCAGCAGACACGGTTCTAGTAACCAACTTCCCAGTCTTGAGTTTGATTTTTAAAATAACCGAATAGCCACTGATGTTCCCAATGCCTGCACTCGCGCTCTCCGCCACCGAAGTCCTGTTGAGCTGTGCTGGTCTTGGTATGTAGCATCCTGTGACCAGGTCCTAGCTCCTTATGCAAAATAATCAAGGCAGTCTCTTTCCAAATCACATTCAACGATGATATGATTCACCATCCCATGTGTCGCTTATATCATCTTTATTGTTTTGCTGGTTCCTGCCTTGTTCTGCTCTGTCAGCTCCCCGTAGGGATCCAGGCTTCCTTACAAGTGCCCTTCTGCCCACCTTTCCCTGGTCACAGCAACACTATTCCACCTACTCAGCTGTCTGCACGTAGCCATCAACAAGTTGCAGCGGTTGTAGTTGGCACAGCTTTTGCATCTGGAATATAAATCTGCAGCACAACCTAGAAAGGTCTCTTGGTATCCCCAGCCGACTCTTCCAATTACCTGTCTTTTCCTCATCCTCCCCAGGAGATAAATTAGCTAAAACCACTGTGATTTATGAACTCTAGTTCTTTCACTGTAAATCTCCTTAATCTAAGGCTGTGTGAGACCAGATCAGTCCCTGGGGACTATTGCTCCCCTCAAGGCTGTTATCGGGCTTCCCACTGTTTAAACTGCTGAAGTTAAAACAACAGGGTTAAAACACTTAAACGATGTTTTTCTCAGAAGTCTCCCAAGTCTTAACTGGTCTCTGTTACTATAAGCCATAAAACATCACTGTCACCATCAAAAACCTCTTGCTCGTTACCTAGGTTTCCCCCAAAAAACAATCCTCAAAGGTTGCCTTTGGTTATCACTCACAGCTTCCTTCCCAGACAGTAGTCTGTAGAATATGTATATATGTGTTTATATACATGAGCGTATACGTTCACCCTTGCAATGAGGTGATACAGACGGATGAAATTAAGATGAACCTGTGTACACTGTAAAAATAGATGCACAGCATCACATACGTACTTTTTCTTTTTTCCTACCTAGTTTGAGCAGTTTGAAAGTACTATTGGGTTTAAGTTGCCAAATCATCGTGCTGCAAAGCGCTTATGGAAAGTGTGTGTTGAGCACCATACGTTTTTCAGGTATGTGGTTTTCTTTTCCTAAAGGTGTGATACAAAACGCAACAGAAAAGACCAATTCTGTCAGCAGAGACGAAACCCTTCAAATCAAATTGTCTTTTGGATTACGAGGTATCTCTGAGCAGACAAGGGAAGGCTTTTGCTTCTTCAAAATTTGAAATGTTTCACCCAAATTATTCATACTATTTCAGATAGATACTGAATATTTAAAATCACCATATGGTCCCAATTAATCGTTTTGCTTTATCTGTGCCATGATATTATCAGCCACTATAATTAAAGAGACGAAGGACTCTGCTGCAGTTCTGCTTGTATAGGGAAAACAACTTACATGGAAAGTTACTGGGGGATGTGGGTAAGAGTTTTATTTGATTAAATATGAAAATACAGACAGTAGTCGGTGAATACCAATCCATAGCTGTAATTTTTGTGTTACTGTGGAATTTTGCAGCTGTATTTTTGACATCTAAGAAGACCTGAGAAAAGCTTGGGATAGTGGAATAAATGCTGTAATTAGTTTGTGCTGAGATAAGTCAACAAGGAGATAGTTAGCAATTGGAACTCAAAAGGGTGAGATTTTCAATGGCGTGAAAGGGCATCCAGCGCTTAAAAACCCCTCTCAAGGTGTTTGTGGGGATTGAAGAATTTCTCTGCTTTCTTAAAACTAGTGGTTCGGGCTGTCTATATGTTCATATGAAATGCAGTCTTAGTAGCAAAAGATCTAAAAAGAAATTGAGTGTGCATTTTTGGGGTGTTTTCTGATTTTTAATGGAAAATCAGTATCTAAAGCATAAACTTCATAGCAGGATAATGGCTTCTTCAGCCAACTCCCATAGCCAAGATACAGAGGGTGGGAAGGCTTTAACCTGAAAAGTGTCTGCATCTCTGTGAAAAAATACTGCCCTGCATCCACTGGAAGTCTGTTCTGGCTCTGTCCTCAGCTATAGCACTGTCATAAATTTTAAATATAAGAAACATGTATGTACTTCAGCTCAGATCAGAGTCCCTGATACAAGGAACACCTTATTTTTAGTTTTGGTGATCAGAAAACAATAAATCCGATTTTCAAGCAGGAAGGGACTGAGTGATTCTTGCCCATTAAGAATAACTCAGCTCTTCAAATGCATTAGCTAAGTGTTTTTGTCATGCTCTATGAGGGACATCCTTTGATTCCCTTTTAGACGCAGACCGGTGAGGCACAAGTTACCATGGAGGGTGATACCCAACTGTCGTCGTCTTTCCTCTGCAGAAATAGTGGAGTGATTTTTGGAGGAAGGGGAGTAACGGGTGCACTGCTTGGTGTGTTTTAGGCTCCTGCTGCCAGAAGCACCTCCAAAGAAGTTCCTCACGCTGGGCTCCAAGTTTCGCTACAGTGGCCGGACGCAGGCCCAGACGAGAAGAGCCAGCGCCCTCATAGACCGTCCTGCACCTTACTTTGAGCGGTCTTCTAGTAAACGTTACACTATGTCTCGCAGCTTAGATGGGGGTAAGGTCCTCTTAATTGACTTTGTCAAAAGTTATCATGACAGTGGTCACTGCTCTAGATGAGGTCTTGATGATGACCTCTTGTCATCTCATCTCCTTGAGCTTCAGCAGAGTGGAGGCTGTGAGTACCTGCACGTTCACTGCAGGGCTAGGGGAGGATGCAGAGAAATACTGTGCTAAATGTAGTGCTGCGGTCCTTACAAAGCGTCTGCCTGGAGGAAGTCCTTGGGAGCCCGCTCTTTGTGGAGCCCCTCTCCTTGGCCTCACACCTGCAAAGCACTTCCCCACTTTGGGGAAGGATGGGGCGCCTGGACCTGCCTGCCCGACCAAGTCAGGTCTCAGCACTTTTTCAGGGTTTGCATGAGTAACTGTTCGGGTTTTGGTTTAACTTGTTTTTTTTTTCCCTATGTAGGTTTTTCATTTAAGTATATGTTACAATTCATAAATGAATTATTTCCCTTGATTGAGTAATGACACTTGCTTCTGTAATGACACCTTGCGTCCTAGTCAGATGAGCACTAACAAGCTTTTTCCATACATTACTTTGGAAGGTGTGAGATGGAGAGTAACATACACAGGCTTATAGTATGTCCTTCCTCCTCCTCTCTTTCTCCATGGTTCAGGGAGGTTCTGCTGCTCCCTTAGGTTAAACCAGCGTGTGATTCAGTCTCAGCTACTTCCTCAGCTGTTACTGTTGTCAGCTATTGAGTAAAAAGAGATTGTAGTTTATTTTTGTAGAAAAAAAGACTGACACTACAGTTTTTTAAAAAAAAAAAAAGGTGAATTCTCCCGCAGAATGTCACAAACAAATTGCAATGAGTATAGCTGATGGTGGGGAGGGGTAGAAGCTTTGATTTAAAAGTATTAGTGACAAGCCTCCTTTTCTCCCCCTAAAGGTGCTGCTTGTCATTAATTATTTTGGAATCTTCTAATTCTGATGTGCTTCTTGCTCGTTACCAAGCAACTGGTGACCTGATTGCTGTGCATGTGTCTCAAAGCAGAAACTATCCTTCTGCGTTATTTTGTTTGTAACATCTAAACAAGATGTCTCCCTCTACTCCCCTTGCTTTCTCCCGCCTCCTAAGCTCATTCCCAAGAGACAAGATATCTGAAACGCTTTTCCCCAGCGTTTGTTAGACTCCGCAAGGTTTTTATGATGTTAATTTGCATAAGTGCAAATGGGGAAAAGAGGTTTTTTAATCAATGCTTATGATTTCTTCACTGATGTTGTTACTATAATGCAAATGTGGCTGAAACATTGTGCATCGCGATTACGCTGTGATCCTGGCCCTGTCATGTGTTACAGATGCAAGTAACTTTATAAATTTGAATAGTCCTATTGACTTAAAAATTAGTTATGCAATTGTCAAAAGCAGCGTCTAGGTTATATGTTAATGTTTTGGTTGCATTCTATCTGTAAATTTACTATTTATTTCAAAACCATTTTTATATATTTAAGTTTCCTGAATTACTGAACATTTACATCCTAAAATATTCTGGTTTAGTCCACTGAATCGAATGCCATCGCTTCCCAGAAATTTTTAGCATAACGAGCTCACTTAACTGGCAGACTTTAATACTCGATAATACAAAGATCCCATTTCTTGATTCTCAGATACTATGCCTGTGTAACGTCAATATTGTCATTTCCTGCAATGCAGCATGCTACTTACCATGCGTTTGATTTGCATTGTTATATTCTGACAGATTTCAAAAAAAACCTCTTCCACCCCCGTGGCTGATGTCATAGCTGGTTTTCCTTATGTTTCCTGCCTGATAACTGTGGCAACGCACTGATTTTTTTTTTTTTTTTTTCTGATGTTTTACTACAGTAGCACTCTAATGGCTTGCTAACATTTAACAACTGTGTAATGCGCACATTAGCTACAGTAATGTGTGTATACACACCCATAATAAATGTTTATGCATATAAAAGCTACAAGCTTTATTTCAAGTAAACAGTTTATTTAAATGTATGCACATGCTTCTGGTTTCCTGAAACATGACATAGTTGTGTTTCCAGCAATATCTCGAATGTTTTACTAACCCAGCTTTTTAATTTTACGCAGCTTCTTGGCAAAAGCTATTTCAGACTTTCCCTCTTTAAATATTTGCTTTTAGCGTCAGTGAATGAAAACCATGAAATGTACATGAAGGATTCTGTGTCTGCTGCAGAGGTTGGTACTGGCCAGTACGCCACAACAAAGGGCATCTCTCAGACCAACTTGATAACCACTGTGACTCCAGAGAAAAAGGCAGAAGAAGAGAAGGATGATGAAGAGGGCAAAAAGAAAAGAGCAGAGGAAGTCACCCCAGTCTCGGCAATACGCCACGATACCAAGGTAGAGTTTGGAGGGTTTTGTATTCAACTGACCTGCCGGGAGAGCGCTCGGAGGAAAGCAGAATTGTTAGGGAGGGAGAAGATAGGTAATTCGGTGAAAGGAAACTGGAATATGCACGGTTGTATGTGCGTGTATATGCATGTCTTGAATCAGTATTTTTATAGTCCTTTCACATTTCATATGATGTTGTAAAAGTCAATTCCTGCCTCAGACTGTTTTTTGAAAAGCAAATCCATTTAACAGTCAGCACAGTGTTTTCTACGTAGCATTCAAGAGCTCTTTAGGAAATACCCAGAAGTAGCCTAGTAATGCACGTTTTCCTCCTTTGGTCTTCGGTTGTATTTTGACTTTAGTACGGGCATCATGTTTTTTATTTATTGACGAGGCAACAAAGTAGTTCTGTGTTCTTGTATGTAGCTCTGGGCTTTAAACAATTGTATTTTTCTCATTTACTTCCCATAATGCTCTGGTTCCTTGCATGTATTTCAATGAGCACTTTTTCTCTATTAACTTTTTGGGTATTAATATACTTTACAAGCTTTCTTTTCTGGCTTACAAAAGCGTTTGCTTCCCTCCTTTGAAGTTTTGCATTGAAGAAAAATGTTTTTGTTGATGATTCTCTGCTCACTTGTTAAATTTGATTCATCTGTCACCATCTCCAATCCCACCACCACATACACGTACACACATAGCTGTGCATTGTATCTACTGAGTTACTAAGAAGGGGTAAATCAAACCGAGAGACAGTGTATTTCAGAGACTGACAGTGAAGAGAGGTAAGGTAGAATCAGAAAAGATTGGGTGTAACGTGTCCTCTGTTTCTTTTACCTTGAGAAGAAAACAGAATATGAAATCTAGGGTATCATTCAAAAAGTGTACTATGGAATGCACTTGCTAAACAAGTAAGATTTACCCTCTCATTTATGAGGAAAAACCTTGATGTATAGCTTTACACCCACAAAACTGTCATGCAGACAAATGTTAGAACCTGAACTTCTAGCCTTATCATGTAAGGCCACAATGAGCTATTGTAGCTAAAGGATTAAGTCCTCAAAAAGAGTTGCAATTAAGGTACCAAAAATCAGAAACAAATTTAATTGACAATCGCAGATGAGAAAAGATTTGCTTTTGAAACTGTGCACTGTAATTGTACCATTAAAAAAAAAAAAAAAACTTTGTAAAATTTAACTAGGGTCTTCTTGAAACTCCATTGGTTTCTGCATGGAGAATCATTGATGAAAATCAAATATGCAGGAAATATCCAATAGAAACTAATTCTGTTCAAAGTGTTGTTAATTTAGGTCAATGGAGAGATCAGCTGCATTTCAAAGATCATCTGTTCCTTATATATGGCTAGAAATAGTCAAAGATATTTTTAGGAGAGTGTTTTGATGGTACTTAAACATGCACAAATTAATGATTTTTGCCCCTCTCCCCCCAAGACGTGGGTTCTGTTTAAAGCACCTGCTAAAAGAGCTTAATTCTGTAAGCCTGTAGAGATCTTAGTCCTGCTTCCACTGGACCTGCTAACACTTTCATCATTCATTATAAAGAGAATAGGGTCTTAAGAAACACCAGACAAGTTTGAAATCAAATTCCTTTTCAAGGGTATTTAAATTTTATAGGTAGGTTTTCAACTTTTCCGCTAAGACATTTTCCTTTGTTTTATCCATATATATTTAAGTACTAGAAGTTATTCTAAATATTAACACTGCAAAGATGTCAATAAGTGAATAGTCTGTATTAGCAAAGAATAAATTTACTTTGGCTTTTTTGCCTTTACAATACAAAGAGAAGTTCTGTGTGTTCAGCTCACATAAAGTCCCGCGAGTCCATCAGCATTAAATTTTGACTTGAGCTTACTACATTAAGCCCATAAAGAAGACATTTGTAAGCGATTTGAAGTTAGGCTTGGTTTTGGTAGCTTAATTCGGGAATACAGATTGCCTGAACTGAGAGACTGGGTTTTAACTGTTCTGGTTAGGGAAGAGAGAGAAGCAAGATATTAAGGAGAGGGGAAGGAGCTCTTTCGTGTAAATATTGGGCTTAAATCCCATTCCTACTGTTAATGTATCTGGTAAAGATTAGGCTTAGTAGCTAGCATTGCTGCAGCCTGTGTCTACATTCTGCTTGTTGGCTCAGATTTGGCACCAGCCTGTACAGGCAAATGCTGGTTTGGCTTTGAAGTCATTCTGCTCTGGGGAGCTGGGAGCAGCAGTGGGAGTGAAATGCCGTTTATAGCTCCTCGAGGAGATGCGTGGTGGATGGAGGACTCCGGGTTTGGTCACGGAGCCAGCATGCCACTTTAGCTAAGTGCACCTAGTTGGCTTTGGCCGGAACATGTCCAATCCATCAGTATCGTGGGCAGGCCTGTTGTACTGAGGTATTTTGGTGGCGGTGGCTGTTGTTGTCCTTCCAAAGAGCAGTGGTGGCTGCCCGCAGGGAGCGTGTTAGGCAACGGTCAGCTAGTCGTGAGCACCCCTTCTGCTGAGTCACCTCCCCGCTCCGACCAATTTTTGGTCCTTGAATGACCTTAAAGACCTGTTGAATGCCGGGCAAATGGTGTATCAAAGCAAATCCTGCTTGTTGGTAGCCAGTATTCTTTGCATTGTGGTAAAATTTGTAGCGAAAGTGTTGGGTACATTTTTGCCTCTTGGCTATGGGTAAAAGAGTCACTTTTTGCCTATGAGGAGATGTGGCTGTGCGTGGCAGAGACCTCTCGCTGGTCAGCCCCCCTCCACATCCACAGCGAGAGAGTAGGGGGTCTGCCTAACCAAAACCCTCAGCTCCCTTCTTTCAACATGCTGCCGAAGCCGTGGGGGGCAGCAGGGTGGGCGGCCAGGAGCCTCCTCCAGCTCGTGGTGGGCAGAGGTGAGGACAGGGCTGTGGGGAGACCAGCCTGGGTGACGATGGGAGCCATGCTGAGGAGCTGGCTGCTGGCATAGCTATTGGGCTAGTACAGTCTTTTCCATCAGTAACGGCTGACGTATAGATTTATGCACCCCCCACCTACCCAAACCAGAATGTGTTTTATTTAGGTTTAGGACCTAGACATTTTTTTTTTTTTTTAATGTTGTAATGAAAGAATTTGGGCACATAGGGTTTTAAAATCCTTGGGGTTTTAATTATTACTGTTGAGGTTGTCCAAGGCATGGATGGGAAGCATCTGGCCCCTACTGGGTCTCCTCCTGACTGCAGGAGTGCTGTCACAAGCAGTGCTGGTATTGGGAATACGTTCCCTCCTTTCTTTGTTGCTCTCCATGGACTTGATGTTTGAAAGCTCCTTATGATCTGAAGCCAGGCTTACAGTAAGTGGAAACTGGCAGCACCTGAAACTCCACATATGGCCGTGAAGGTTTTCATGTAAATCCTGGGCTGCAGATGACTAGACAAATGCTGAGTCAAGAAGTTGCCTTTTGTAAGCTGTAACTCTGATTCAGTAATACCTGTGGTGTGCAGCATGGGAACATGCACCATTTAACTCAGTGGAAAGCTGTGGTGTTAATATACTGTTTATAATTTTTTAAAAAAATTATATATATTAATATTATTTATCATCACGGAAGAAAATTAACTAATTACAGTTTTCTTTTTGTCCTTTTGCTTTTGCGCCTTGTTTGCCGCTCTTTCTCTGTCACCAGCCATCTTTGCTTGGCACTGACTCCCGCCACCCCTCGCCATCCTCGCAGCCTGGCCCCCATGCATCTTCAGCAAAGCTTCGCAGGAGATGCAAGGAGAGCGCTCGAACAAAGTCCTTAGGTTGTGAGGCGCCCAAAGAGAGCGCCCCAAAGCGCGGCGAGCCGGAGCCGGACCCTGACAGAAAGGGGCGAGTTTGCTCCGCCGACCAAGACGCGGCTTTCGGCTATAAGCAAAAAGCCGGCAAAGGCGGAACGCTGTTTTCCTTCTCCTTGCAACTTCCAGAGTCATTTCCTTCCCTCCTGGATGACGACGGCTACCTGTCGCTCCCTAACCTCTCCGAAACCAACCTCCTGCCTGCCAGCGTGCAGCACTACCTTCCCATCCGCTCCCCCTCCCTGGTGCCTTGCTTCCTCTTCATTTTTTTCTTTCTGCTCTCTGCCTCTTTCTCAGTGCCATACGCCCTCACTCTCTCCTTTCCTCTGGCTATGTGCCTCTGCTACCTGGAGCCCAAGGCGGCCTCCTTGAGTGCCTCACTTGCCAATGACCTGAGTGACAGTTCAGAGGAAGAGGTGTGTACCTCGGCATCGAACACGCTCTTTTTCGTGTTCAGTGCTTCAGTCCTAACCAATGTTAGATCGCTGCAATAGTGGTCCTACTTTCAGAGCCTCATTTCTGTCTGTGCTGATATGTTAGAAGGGGTGGGGTTGTTTTGGTTGGTCTGTTTTGGTTGGTTTTTTGGTTTTTTGGTTTGTTTTTTGGTTTTTTTTTTGGTTTGGGGGTGGGGGTTTTCTTCTTCTTCTTTATATTTTTCTCGTGTTGGGAGTGCAGCGTGGGGCCCAGGGTTAGGCACAACACTGTGTGGAAGTGGCTTGGTTTGAACTGTGTCGGCTGATGCAAAGTGACTTGGCACTGAACAAATTGCCACCGATCAGCTCTGAAGAATTGTATCTGAACCCACCGAGACCTTTTTCTTCCCCCGTCAGTTTATACTAGGGTTAGAACAGTTATCTAAATAGGCGGAATTAAGTACCATTTCCTGCATAATTATATATGCATGCATATATATGTGTATGTATATCTATTACATTGATACAAATAGCTAGCCAATAATAATAGGCACCTTCACAGGCTTCAGGATGTTTGAAATACAGGTAGAACTCAGCTTTTTGCAAGAGGCTGTGAGCTGTAGCCTGAGCCTAGAAGAGGCTTTCTAGTCCAGCGAAACCTGGATCTGGATTTTCGGCCTTAATCCCATCTCTGCTGCAGATTAAATTGTTTTCCCATGATTAAATCCAATGTATCAGTGAGAGGTCAGATTGGGACAGCTGTTCTCTAGCTCTTGGGGGGAACATGCCGTGTGGGCTGCCTCGCCATTCACGGTGTTATATTAGCACTGCCAAAACCGATGCCTCAAGCCACTGGGGTTATCACAGGCAGATAAACCAACTGCAGGAGAAAAGGAGTCCTGGTCCTGGGAACTGCAGAGATGGTAATATATCCAGAAGAAAGAAAGGAATCTGCTTGTTTAGTAACAGAGTAACTGGCATCTCAGTTTCTGCTGGTGCCTAGTTATTCCTTATTGACAGAATAAAACAATGAGTTCATTTTCTCCTCATTTTTCCTTTTTCCCCTTCGTCTTCAAATGCAAAAATACGGTTTTGCTTTGTATGTAAAAAAAAAAACCCAGATCAGGTAATCACAGACCCGTTGGCTGTTTGTAAAAAGCCATTTTGGCCACTTGTCGATGCCATTGCAGTAGTTGTCTTCAATAAAGCAGCTTGCACATCTAAACATTTGTGTAATCTGCTGCTGTTGCTTTTGTAAGACTTGGTGCAAGATTTCATTTCCTTTTTATGGAAAGCCAAAAGTTGCATCAATTTATCTTGTAAAAACATCGTCTTTAGATGCTTTTGGCTCTGTGATGCCTAACAACTAAATAACAATGTGCAATTTCTGATAAAAGGCATCCCAAATGTTGCTGTCTCATTTCGTGTCCTCATTTTGAGATAGCATTTAGGTCTCAATTTGCATTAGCTCTGCACTTGGATTAATCTAATAGCAATAACAGCATTAATACAGTGCCAGCTCCAGAGGCAATAACGAGGCAGTGTTTATGTAATACATTGGTCTGTGCCTCTTCGAGAAACGAGCACTTTTTTTCGTTAGTAAAGTTAGGAAGTATTGAGCATAAAAACGTATAAAATAGGCTTTTTAGTGTCGCTCTTTTATGAGGGTGATTACTCTGGCAGCGCTTGCTGGCAGACAACACAGACTTGTGCCTAATCCAGGGGGTATTTCTTGTTCAAAATATTGCATGAAAGTGAGTATGTTTTAAACTCGGGCATGTCTGCATTACATTGGCAAAACAAATCACAGCAATTACAATGGCAAGTTAGAGGAGGTGCAGCCGCAGCATCTCAGGAGATAGCTGCCTTCCCTTCCTGCTCCAGCCCTTGCTCGCCCACGAGCCCCACCAGCAGCTGCCCATCGTTCCCTGCGCTACAGCCCATCTCGGAGTTGAGCCCGACCTTTCTGACTCTCCACTCCGCAGGAGACCTGCCTTGCTGAGCCTTAAGTCGCCGTTCCCTGCTCTGCAATAACCCCAGATCTTTATTTCCAAGTAACTCAGTAATGCTGACTTTGACTCCGTGGCTGTTGATTGGCTTATTAGCAGACATGTGTGTTGCAATAAAGCGAATTTTATGCCTTATCTAGGATTTCATTGCTGTTAAGGTGAAAGAAATAGAAACCTTCTTTTTCTCCCAGTCACAAAAGATTGCACACGGTGATGCAGAAGGCTGCAGCCAGTGTCCTGAACCAATCTCGTACCTTGCTGAGCTCCGTTCTCCCTTGAGCAGCACATCTGGAGGCAGTCCATGCAGTCAGAGGCGGAATTTCTCCCCTTAGATTTTGTTAGCTTCTGTGTTCATACCTTAGCAGCTAATATCTCTGTCGATTTTTTTTCTCTAATGTTCCCAACTTCAAGTTCTTAAATGAACCCTATGTGCCAGACTCACGTTACAGTGCCTTGATACAAATCTTTTAATTCCTTTTAAATGCCTAGATTCTTTAATTCCTCTTTTTTTTTAAAATAGGAATGGCAACACATAGGGGTTTTTTTATATTGCCATACATACCTTCAAACATAAGAAAAAACTTCTTTACGGTGAGGGTGACGGAGCACTGGAACAGGCTGCCCAGGGAGGTTGTGGAGTCCCCTTCTCTGGAGATTTTCAAGACCCGCCTGGATGCAGTCCTGAGTAATGAGCTGTAGGCATTCCTGCGTCAGCAGGGGAGTTGGACTAGATGATCTCTAGAGGTCCTTTCCAACTCTGAAAATTCCATGATTCCATGATACCTTTACAATTGCCTATAATATTATGTGAGATTCTTCCTTAATAAAGAAACAATTTTCTAAGACTTTAGTGAAAGCGATTTGACCAGCTGAGTAGACTATTTTGGCATTACAGTTTCATTTTAAAAATTAAAGCACTCTGTCTAGTGAGTGGTTATTGCTTGAAAAATTGCATATAGCTTGCATTCATGCACTTACCAAATAGTCCAAAATACCTGCTTGTTCTTCTGCCTGTCATACAAGCAATACAAATTATTCAAAGAAAGGAATGATAGAGAGAAAAGCAATGAAAAAATATCCAAAAAGCAGTTTCGTGAAACATTGCAGTTGTCAGAAAATGACAGAAGATCAGACATTCAAAGTTAAGACTGATACTCCATCCACCAGCAGGTTGCTCTTTTTCCTCGTTTCATCCGGATGTGATTTGAGGATGAGGTGTATTGTCCTAGCTTTCAGTTACCTGCCTGGGTTACTTTAGATTATCTAAGGACCACAGAAAATCTCTACTCAAAATCAGAGCTTTCACTGATGTTAAAACAACTTGGATGTGCCAATCTGGGGCAGTAGGGAGCACTTTCTTTACTTACTAGTTTTCATTAAGCTTGCGTAACATCAAAAATAGGCATTTGAATTTTCTTCTCAGCCTGTAGTAAGCTACACTCCACTCTCGATTTATTAAATATCGGCACTTGCATTCTCCACTAAAATGTTCTTCACGGTGCCAAGCAAAGCAGGGATAGATCAGTCTGTGCAATGCTGTGCTTTGTTTCATTTTTATCACTTGTACCTAGTAAGTGTTGCGGGGGGCGGGGGGAGGAAGTTACTTTTATTTTTCTCCTGCTTTCATCCATATTCTTAAATGGAATGAGAAGTTGTTTTGTTTTTTTTTCTTTTAATGGCAGTTTTCTTTCGTTTTACTATCGTTAACAATATCAGCTGCTCTTTATTGGAACCAAGTGGGATCTGAGCGTTAGCATTACTCCACAGACAGGCAGTAGATGGGCTGGGGATATGGTTATTTGAACTCCTTGGTAATGCAGACAGCCTCATGGTGTATAAATGTGGAGACAAGAACAACTTCTGTACAAATGAGGGGCTGAAAGTCAGGTGACTGTTAAAGTAGCCTTTTTTTTTTTTTTTAATTATCTTTTCCCCCTCCAGATAAAAAGTCAAATATCACATTAATCTATATTGGCTAGAACAAAAATTTGATGAATAATTTTCTTTAAAATAAACATTATGGGAGGAAAAGTTTGTTTAGAAAATATTAGCCTTTTTTTTTTTTCTTTTTTCTTTCTTAAAGCCACCTGGCTTTCTTAAGAAAAAAATCTGCTATTCAAATAACACTTTTCCAGTAATGTTTTGTTTGGCTTATAAATTTGTTCCAGTAAAGCCATATACTGTGTACAGTACGCCTCGAGTCTTCCTCTGAGTCTGTTCTGTTTACTAATATAGCATTTTTATTTTGCTTCTTTGACTTGTGCGTGGTTTGAAAAGCAATGCTAATGCAGTTCACAGGGATGTTGAATTTAACAGTTCCCCGTGTGAGCCGCGTGTACTGATGAGCTGGGTTTATTCTTTATTCCTGCCTTCCTCCGGGGACCCGGTTACTTGTCTAACCAAATAGACTGACAGTGAGCAGACGGATACCGCGGCTGATGGTGAGACCACTGCCACCGAGGTTTGTACAGTCGCCGGCACCCAGTTATGGCAGGGGGAGGGCGTTTTGCCTCCTCTCTTCCCGACCCTGAGTGCCAAACCGCATGTCTCCTACGGCAGTTCAGGATCCCTCTCTGCGCGCGTGTGCATGTTGTTACAGTTTGAGAAACCCACAACAATTTATTGTCGTTCAGACAAGTATTCTGTCACCCAACGAGCCCATCCCACCCAGGAAGGGGAATCAGGGAAGAAAAAGGAAACACGAGGGCTGAAATATAAATAGATTTAATAGGATAAGACTAAATAATTAACATTAATAATACTAAAGAACCAGTATTGATCCCGATAGCAATATAAAATACACAAGGATGATACTCAGCCCATTCTATCAGTCGGAAGCTGTGCACTCCCAGCTGTGGACAGCAAACGTCGGACACTGCAGACGCTACGGCTTTGGGAGGAAGGGAAGGGCTCAGGGGTCCGGCACGGGGGCAAGAACTTCTCTGGATCACCACCACCAAGGAAGAGAGAGCATGTCACAGCAGTCTTTCTAGTTTATATTGAATGTGACATTCATAGTATAAAATAATCCTGTTGGCCAGCTTGGGTCAAGAGCCCGGGTCTCGCTCCTCCTCCTCCTCGCACCTGGTGAGCTCAAAAATGCTGGGACCTTGACACCCACACACCACGGCTGGCTGTAAAGTAAATATTTCCACAAATTCAGACACTGGAGTCTTCTAAAAGCGCGGTTTTCCCAAACATTAGAAGAGAAATTAACCCTGTGTCACTCAAACCAGGACCGCATGTGTGAGAGCTTTGCTGGAGTTGAGTTTTCACTGCTCCCTATGGGTTCCTCTTACTTCTGCATTTGGTTTGGAAACTGCAAGGCCTCTGTGCTGTGCAGAAGGTGGGGTGGTGGCAGTGTCACCCACACCAACCCCACCCCACCTGGGACAGTCGTGCTGGCCAGGTTGTGCCCCAGGTTGCTGAGTTGGCTTGTTTGCTCTTATAACCTGCAGCCTAGTTTTCAAATTTTCTGAATAAAGGTATTTCCAGATCATAAACATCTAAGGTTTTCCGTCAATGTAATTTTACGTGTCATCTTCACGTATTGCCGCCAGTAGCCCAGGTATTGTCTTCAGAGGAGGCACTGTTATGTTTTCTCTGCGCTGAGAAGCCTCATATCCACAACATGATATATAGACTGGGCAGGCAAATTCAACCCTATGTGACTCCGGTGAAGCGCATATAATGCTTTCATAATTAATATGGTTGCAGCTGCAAACATGAGCTGAATTTGGTCTGACATCTGGTAGAAGACGGAATCTTACCACAACCACTACTGTAGGTTTTCAGTAGGATCTCATTAATATTTCAGACTCTTAAAATTATCGTCAAGGAAGAATTCTCTGTATGACGTGTCAGGGCAATTCGGCCTCGGCTGTAAATAGAATAGATTCGAGCTGAGTTATGAAGCAGTCGACAGATAAAGATTTTCTCATGGGTCATTTGACTAATTAGGACTATATGAAAAATTAACAATAGAATAGTGGCACGAGCATTAAAAGAACCCAAACGGAGCAACAGCACGAAGTCTGTTGAGATGAGTCTGGAGTACAGAATGCTTCGAAGTGCCTCTTGCGCTGTATGGCTTCAGGCCTTGAGCCATACAGAAAGTAAAACATAATCCTAAACCCGTGGCATTTAAAAAGCACGTTAATCTCCCTATCCTCCGTCTTTATTTTAGGGGAGAAGATTTTGTGAACCTCAGTTTTCCTTCTGGATACCTGATTTTCAAAACGTGTGGTATACTTGCCATCTGAGAAGTCAGCCCTCAGCAGCCGGGCTGCTTTGCCGGTCCATATTGCGTTGCTTTTGAAAATGTGAGCTGATGTGAATTTGAGCTGAGATGTGTGCAATTCTGGAAGGCCACCACTGCAGATAGATCCTGGAAGAATATATATAGACTAAATATGAAATAAAGCTATATAAAGATAGAAAAAGGGACTGAGGTTAGAGAAATAGCATTTTTAGCAAATAAAATGGGCTTCATCCTGTAGAAAGTGTTGCGGGTCGTTTACTCGTGGTGAGCTAATACAAAGCTTTTCCTGTGGGCCAGGAAGATGCCCTATGTTTAAACTCTGGAACTATGGGCTTCCAGAGAATTTGCTGTTGTCATTCGATCCAAAACCGGCTGCAGTCTGGGTGAGAAGGTCCAACGGCTGCTCTCTAAATAGAGATCTATGCATATGGAGCACACCAATGGTATTTGTCAAAGGAAAACGTTTAATATTCCTCCCTTCACAATTAACAAGTCTGACAAGAGGAGGCTTGCTCTGAGTTAGGAGAACCATGCAAAGTCAACCAGTGTGTCTACGCCTTCTCCTTAAGCCCTTAACATAGAGAAAATGTGATTTTAACCTACCATGTTCCTCTCACTAGTTTTTGTAAAGCCTTTGGCCATACGAGTGGGTAAGGTGTTGTTTTCCGATCTTTCTCATGCTGGCAGTCGGATCAAGAGGAGGACGGAGATCTAAAGGCACAGGTACAGAAACGAAAGGCCCAGATGTTGCTCAAGTATTGGAGGTGTTCACCTCTCTCAGCATGGTATTGTCAGTTCTCTGTGAAGAAATGTGTAGAAACAGCATTTTGTATCCTTTCAATACTGTGTCCCTTACCTTTCCCTTTCTTTTTCACTTCTTTCAGAATAGTCTGATTAAGCGAATACAGGGTGAAAATGTGTATGTCAAACATAGTAATCTTATGTTAGAGGTTGGTATTGGTATATACCAGTGCATGTACGTACATGTGTGTTAGTTTTAGTGGTAAACTGTGAATCTGCACTATGATGCATGAACTGTGTATTCCCACCTGCTAATAAATTAAATAGATTTTTTTTTCTCAGATTATGATGACTCCTCTGACTTGTACTATAAATATATATATGCGTGCGCGTATGTGTGTGTGCGTCTGCGCGCATATGTATGTTGGTTTGAAGCCTCTTTATCAGGTGTAAATGATAGCGATACGGTTAAGCTCTTTAAGAGTATATTTATACTCACTTGTACAAGATATGCTATGCTGTTATCTTTCAAAATGCCACATTTTCACAGAGTGTTGTGTTAGTGCTGTGCTCCCCGGCTCCCTGAGATGTTACTTCCCTCTTTACTAACCAAGTTGTGTGTTTTGGCTCTAAAATGTGGTTGGCTTAGGATGTATTACAAACTGCTCTATTCTTTTAAAACTGTCCAGGACCTAGACAAAACCCAGGAAGATCTGATGAAACATCAGACCAATATAAGCGAGCTGAAACGCACCTTCTTGGAAACCTCCACAGAAACGGCTGTGTCTAATGAGTGGGAGAAGAGGCTTTCCACATCTCCCGTTCGGCTTGCAGCAAGGCAGGAGGAAGCTCCTATGATTGAACCACTAGTGCCTGAAGAGGTCAGCGTGAGCTGAAAGGCTTCATTACGTATTTGTCTATTCGTTTTTACTTACAATAGCTCTCGGTAGATCTAGAGGCCATTCCCCACTTCCAGGTGCTCCCTTTTTCTCAGGACTTGGGCTCTAGCAGCAAACGTGCAAGGAAGATACACATGTATATATAGTTAGAGTATGAAATTCACTATAAGCCGCGTGGCAGAATTGGGTCTCTCTGAGGGTGCGAAATGCAGGCTTGCTTACAGGTTCGGTGAGCTTGAGGAAGTCCAGCCATGCGTGAAAGAAACCATGGAGGTGATGGAGAGAAAATTTAAATAGTGGTGACTGGTTGGGAGCAGCGGCGTAGCGGGATGGATGGGGGTACGGGTACCAAGCTTGACAAGAAAATACAGAGCAAAGGGCAGAACTCTCTCAGTCTTTGAAGAGTGGGAAGAAATAATGATGATAATTAGACCTGCTTGGCCAGTTCCATAAGGGAACTGATAGTTGCTGCAGTCTGCTGGGTACCATTTCGTTGAAGACCCGATGCAGATTGCTAAGCGTGTGCATTTTCATGCAGTGTGCATGCGTGAAAATATCTTACTCACTCTGCAGCCTTTCAAGTGTTTGCAAGAAACTTGCCAATTAAAATGCTGCCTTTTATTTAGTTTGTGGGTAGATAATGAGATGTCGAGGTAACAATGTAACATTTATGTTGCCCTAAAATACACAGATCTTCAAAAAAAGCAGAGAGTCTTGGTTTAAATCCAGTGGAGCAAAAAGAAATATGCTTGTGTGGCCTGCACGAAGATTAATCTTTTTTATTCTGTTGTGGATGGATATCTGGTTTCTGTCTCACAGGAATCGTTTTTATGGCTACCACTTGTTTTTAGCATTACAGACCAATAAACGGTCATAAAATTTGCTTCTGTGCCCCCAGCACTGATGTAATGTTGTAAGGAACTCAGCAAAAATTGGCTGGAGAGTATAATTTGGAAGAGTCTTCTGCTTTCCCACGTTAGAGGTTGGCATTGCAGACCCACAGCTCCCTGAGGAAGGGAATCCCTGGAGGCACACAGACAGCACATGTCAACTTCTTCGCTTAGGGAAAGGGATGTTGCCAAGAAAAAGGCCCCAGCGCCTCTTCTCCCATATTATACCCATCTAACCAGTGGCTGATACTGGCATCAGACATGCATTAGAGTGGCCATCGAGTTGGATTAAAATACCTGAAAAGCAGAATTGGTGCCCAAAGCTTATCTTTTGGAGAGGGCGCTGAGGAGTCTTAAATGTTGCTCCTACTGCCTTGTTCAGGAATCATAATAGATCCAACAACCATGTTTGGTTGAAAATACGGGTTTTCTTTCTTAAAAGTAAAATTGTAAGTGTATTAAACTGCATGCATTTAGCATGCTAAAGGTGTAAGAACTGTTGAAAAGAGAGTGGCTGGCAAACTGAGCCTGCATCAGAGGAATGCAGGTGAAGCAAACTTATAACTCCCTCACTTCATTTCTTGTCTTTCTGACTTTAGAAATTTAATAACAATTTTTAATTAAAACTCACAAGCAGTAGCAAAACATTACACAGTTATGTAGGCTTCACCCTGAGGAAACACATCCGAATTTAACCATTCATTTGGAAGGAAAAGGGCAAGAATATCCTTATCCGGTACCTCTTCACTTACTGGAAGAAAAGAACTTGCTCAAAAGCAATATCCAGTTACTCTATCTTACACGGGTTTAAGTACACTACAGCTGACCCACAGAATCTCATCCAAATGAAGGTGTTTCTGTGCAAAAATGTGGGTGGACTTGAGCTATCAGAGCCTAACTCTGAGGTGACTTCTGGCACTAAAGGACCCCTGCTGTAGATCTGACCATCCTTTTTGGTCCCACTGAGCGGGATGGTTTCAGTTTACATGTCCTGCTGAGAGAGGAGTTTGTTAGGGAATAAATGAAGTCGTATGTAGGTCAAAATCAGCACCTTGATGTTTACTGAGAAACGTGGAGGCAGTCATGATAGAGACCACGTAGAATTGTGTTATGTAGTAGCTTCTTCTAGTCAAAAGAAGTTACACGTTTAACTTAACAGCACTGAATACATTTTTAAAGTGCATATGTTACCTGTAGCTCTTTAATATAACAAAACAAAAGCAGAAGGGAAAATACGCCTTTTCAAAATGTGTGCTTTGAGCATGCGGCACCTGTGTGTGTTTGGTCAGTTTGACTTTAAGCCTGTCTCGTCACCAGTTGGTTTCTTATAATAATAGGGGAAATACTTTGTTTTTCTTCAGTTATGAAAAATACAGTTTTAAATGTCTGGCACAATGGTGGCCAGATAGCTGCAGAACATGAAAGCCATCATATTAACAAACTCCTTGACAATGTTTAGTCTGACCTGGATTGGATTAAACCATCACTTGAGAAATAAAGAAGTTATGCATCTCACTGCAGTCAGGTAGATGAGTCATTTCTCCCTCTCTGTGTCTAGTTTCTAGTTTTGTATCTTTCTTTAAATGTCTGCCTTTCTTCTTGAGTACCCGGAGTATACATATTTAAAACAGTACCCATTTATCATGGCAGTCATAGTACTTCCATTGGCATGTCTAATGAGCGTACTAGCCATTGAAGAGGGTAGAAAGGGTTTGGCAAGAAACCTCCTTTGCTTTGACCAAATGAAAAAAACCCAGAAGCTGGGCTCAAAAGGCTTAGGAAATTGAGTCTTACCAACATTCAAAATTTTCACAGTTGGTCGAGTTGCAGAGATCCTCTTAGGATTCTCACAGCATTGGGAAGGCACAGATGGGGTAAAAGTGAGGAGGATTTTGGTGTCACACTACAGTTATAATACAGTAGTGGTTAGCTTTCTGCATAGGAAAAGGACTGTAAGACCTCTTGTACCTGTAAGGAGAAAAGGAGAGCTGAAATCTTTGGAGGACACACCTTCTGCCCGCTTCAACAGGGAAGGCTGCAAATCCAGGAAAGAGCTAAAGCCAGAGTGAAGGGACCTGTTGTAGGATATTGATGTAGGCCATGGAAGTTGGCACCAGACACAGTTAAATGAATAATATAAGGTGGAATGAACACAGTGCGTCCACGCCTGGGTGTTATTCAATTTAATGTTTTTCCTGCTACGCAAACAATATGTTCATGTTGGCATTCATCATGGAGAGACACTGATTTCACGTCTTACTGGAAACCTCTTTGCTGTAAAATTATTCTGTTTAATTCTATTTCCTAATTTACCATGCAATTAATAATTTATAGAGTAGAGAAATATGATGAGCTATTGTAAAGTATAGTGGACTTTATACCCTCCATTTACTAAAACCATTTATTCCCCTGACATTAGACCAAAGAAGAAAGAGAAAAATCAGAAAAACTCATATTTTTGCAGAAGGGAGGTACTACATTCCTTGAATTGCAGGTAAAAACAAATAATACTTTATTGAAATGCAGTCAGATAGGCTGGTAATTGTTTATTATTTTATTATCTTTTTTCCTTTCCAAGCCACTTTTTTTTTTAATTTTGTAAGTTCCAGAGAGAGATATAATCTGGGGGCCAAATTCTGAGGAATGAGTCCCTGCCAGAGCTTATGGCTTCCTGATAGAGACTGATTTCTCTGCTAGTTAGAAATCTACTTGCACGGTGCTGTTTGTGGATGTTGTTTGCCGTTGTGCATGCATTTCCAGCATAAGCTTCACTGAGAACGTTATGGTGAATGGGGCACTTTTGTCATTAGAATGAATTTCCTTTATACTGTCTAGTGAATTCAGATTATGCTGAGTGATGGTGAACTTTGTATTCTTATTGGTTTTTCTATTAGCCAAGTGTGATAGAGAAGAAGCTGCAGGAAGGAGAATCTGCTGGCACTTTGGTTACTTCTCATCAAATCATTATCCAGAAAAGTATCCCATCATCCCTAGAGGTTATTTTTAATTCATTTGATTTTAAACTACCACATTTGCTTAGTTAAATACAGAAGTTACGGTCTTAAGGTCAAATAACTGGATGCTGATTGCATAGTCAAAGCAAATCATATGGCATATTTGCATAAGGAGGAAAAAAGATGCTGCATTAAGTTCAGTATCTTTAGCAGTATGGTGTTTACTGTGTTTACTACTCAATTTAAGCAATGCTGAAGGGGGTTGATGTTTTTCTAATGAAAACAAGGAAATGCAGGCTACATCTACATATAAATGCATACTATTCTGAAACCTCATCAACAGTGTGTTTGTGACAACTGGAACAGTTGGATGGGCTTAGTTGCCCTATTTTTGTAATTTGTTTTTGACTGTAACGTTATGAACCATTGCGATATATGATTTTTAACCTCAGGATGATTCCAGTCGTTGTTTTAAATGATGCACGAAAATGCTACCCTGCTTCGAATTACTATGGAAATAATGTGGCGAAAGTAGTATTTGTGTCCACATTATATGGGCCTCTATGGGGAGGGAATCTACAAAGGAATCGTACTTTGCCCAAGGTGATGCTGTTTATTTGTTTGACAACTGCTCTAAGAGGTACAATGCTAAAAGTTATTGTATGATTCCAGAAGAGGTAGCATTGATTTCTTAAAAGTCTTCATACTTTAGTGCTCCTGAAGTACAGATAATCCTTCAGATATTCTAATTTAGCTTTTATATCTCAAATATAGGGCACTGAGGATTGGGTTATTATAGACAAAATACCCTCTGAGGTAGTTGATGGTGAATCGAAAAAAAATCTGGCATACAAAGTAGTGACTGTGAGCAGTAAAACAGCCTTTCCACCTGAGATATTAAAATCCAGTACCGTTCTAATGCAGAGCTTTGAGGACTTGGAAAGTGAAATACAATCCAAAGAGGAGAATAAGCAGAAAATGTTCACCCTAGGAAAGTCCTATGATACTGTATCCGGGAAAATTGTAACCATGGCAAGTAAAGCTAAAGAGGGCGAGAAAACAGTACAGCCTTCAGTAGAAGCTTTGCCAAAAATGGAAAGGGAAGTGCAAGAATCTGTGAAAATCATTCCGGTAGTGGCTGAGTATGAAATCCTCAAGCCTGTCACTGATGAGAAAGCCAGGCGGGGATCCGATGTGCAGAGCACGAAAAGAAAGCTGTCCGACTCTCTGACACCTATAAAGGAAGCAGAATCTCTGTTGCAAAGTGCTGAAGAGGAGAGTTTGAAAAAGACACTAAAGATGGACCAGGATTTGCAGTTACATGGTACACTGGGAAGCTTGCAGCTTGGCAAAGCAGAAAAACACCTTGGCAGTGAAGCTGTAAAAGCAGGGGCATTTGCCCGGAGAGATAAGAGCCTGTCTGAGTGGAGATATTCCAGAGAACAGCCATTTACCATTGCTACTGCTCACTATGTTACCGAGTCGTCTGCATCAAAAGTAGTGGTAACAAGTGGCTTTGACTTCATGCCACGGTTTAAAGATTAAAGCATGACTTCTTTTAGGCAATCCCCTCACACCCACCCTACCTTTCGGTTCTCTCGCTGCCTGGCTTTATGTTGACAGCAGCCAACCCAGCTTATTTTTTTCCCCTCATACTTTGAATCCGCCCCACGGTCTGAAGCAGACATTATATAAGGCTTTCAACCTTTCTGGTTTATTTAAAGATCCATGTTACTGAAATGTAGTATTGCTGCTGTGGCTTGTTAATAAAAGGGAAAAAAAAAAAAAAGGTTTGCTTGAACCAGCAAAATGCCAAAGCTAACAACTATGCTTTGTAACTATTGCTTACTACAGCCATTATGAATTTGCTCTGATTTATTTTCCCATTCTTTTCCTGTTTCCAACCTCTCCGTGCCCCCGCAACCTTCTCTCCTGTCCCTCTGTCTCTGCCTCCGGTTTTGGTAATTAATATGTCTGTGCATGGGGGTCTGCCTTTCTTCTGTGTATGACTCTACATTTCTTTGTCTATTTAGACTAAACAGTCCACCGGTGAAAAAACCTTGGATGGTTCAGATATCTTCAGTTTAATAGAGTCCGCCAGAAAACCAACTGAGTTCATAGGAGGGGTTACTTCTACTTCACATAGCTGGGCTCAGGTGGCCGTTTGATTCCCTCCATCAGCGTTACAATTGCGCACCGATTACTTTTGCTTTTCTTTTGTTTCCTGGTTTTGTGCATGACTCAGAACCTATATAACTAATGCATGTATCCGTGTGCCTTTTCCTTTGTTACAATAGACCACAATAGAAACTTCACTGAAAAGAAAAAAAAAAAACCAAACAGGTTTTCTCTCATTTCACTTTATTTTGGTCATTTCGCAGGGTGCTATATTTTGCCTTTATAAAACTCACGCAAAAATACCAACGAGAGAAAAACACTGTGACATTTCTCTTCACTTCTAAAAGTGGTAAATCTTGCTTTGTTTTACATTTCTACTATTCTGATAATGTCCTGAGAATGAAAGTCCGTGCAACGTGAGAGAAGTAAATCGGCAAAATGTAGTACCCATTTTTTTATTGATGTTCACAGTACGTTAAGCTGAGGAGCTGTTGCAAGTAATGTTGTCTGCTTCTGACGCTGAGGGCTTTGTTTTTTTTTTTTCTCTTTCCCTGCAGAGAATAGACACGACGACGTCTCAGGAGATAACTTCCAGTGAAACGAAGCAAGCAGTTCAGCCGCATCAGGATACGGTGAAGAAGGTTGTACAGGAGACTGTGGTTATCGAGGAGAGACACGGGATGAATGTGCATGTGAGCGGGGATCCAGCTAAAGCGGCCGGACTTGCGCTGGATGCCCAGGCTGAGGCGGCGGCGGTGGTGGCTGCTGGCGTGAAAGGGAAGGAGGGCTCTGCTGGGACTGAGGGGGCGAAGGAGGAAAAAAGGGAGGAGGCTGGGAAAGCCCTAACCAAACAAGACGGAGTCGCTGCTGCTGCTTCGTGTGCGCAGGCGGAGGAGCACGGTACAACAGTGCACCTTTCAGAGTCTTTGGAAAGAAAACCTCACTTTGAGGTAACTCGTTATTAAATTGGTCGTGTCTGTGCTGAATTGTAAATGTAGGCAGTAGTGGACTAAGTTAATTCCTCTCGTGGAAAGCCAAGTGTACCAAGCTGGTATGATTGCATCTTCGCAGCAGGCAGTTTATTTCTTCTCTTATTTCCTCCTTGCATGGCACCTTCAAGGCTTGTTGCTGGCTTCCATTATTGGCAAAATGCCATGCGGGTTTTACCTAAAAGTGCCTTTCATGCTACAGAGAAATACCTGATTTGGTGACATTTTATGCAACGGATGAAAAGGATTCAGCTGGCATTCTCTTTGGGAAAGTCCATCAAGATTGGCAAAGTTCATGTGTCCTCGAAGACAGAAAATATATTGTTTTTTCCATGCCTGGTACAGTTGTAAATAAGTTTACTGTGTCTTAAACAACCAGGTTCCTTATCTTAGCCCCATTAGCAGAATTTCAAGAACTTTTATGCAGACAGGTTAAAAAAACCACCTTGTTCTTGCTCTTTTTTCTGAGAGCTGAATGGAAGACTAAGCCTGAACAAGATTCGTTCTCTCGTCATTTTAAGAAAATGTAGAATCACAGAATCCCAGAATAGTTGAGGTTAGAAGAGACCTCTGGAGGTCATCTGCTCCAACCCCTGTGCTCAAGTAGGGCCACCCAGTGACAGTTGCCCAGGACCATGTCCATTCAGCTTTTGGATATCTGCAAGGATGGAGACTCCAGAACCTCCCTGGGCAACCTGTGCCAGTGCTCAGTCACCCTCACAGGGAAAAACTGTTCCCTGATGTTCAGAGGGAACCTCCTGTGTCTCAGTTTGTGACCATTGCCTCTTGTAGTGTTTAGATCTTTTCTGAAGTTTGTTTTCGTGAAATCCAGGATAGTGCTAAATGTTGCCAGCATTATATACATGTATGTACCACTATAATGAAGAGAATTTTCTCTTTTTTTTTTTCTTTTTTAAATGCAGGGCACTTTTTAGTTGTTCCACCTCCTTTCCCAAGCGAAAAAAAGAAAAAAAAAAAAAAAAGTTCTGAGAAATACGTAAGCTTTGCTAATTATTCCACTTTGGTTTTTTTGTTCATGCAGTCACCAGTTGTGAAGACTGAGACTATCAGTTTCAGCAGTGTTTCTGCTGGTGGGGAAAACCTTGAAATTTCAACAAAGGAAGTGCCAGTAGTCCATACAGAAACAAAAACCATTACATATGAGTCTTCTCAGGTAAGAAATTCTGCAAAAGCTAGGGTCTAATTTAACATGCCCTTAAGGAACTCATGTTTCTTCACCCATTTTTAAGTATATGCCTTAGTGTAAACTGTTCTAAGCTGTTCAAGTATTAAATATTAGCGTCAGGAGGATGCTACATAAGTGTAGCTTAACTGAGGGTGACTCAGGGGTAGGGCCTTTTGGGAACATGGATGAAAGTACAGATTTGAAAGCCCCAGCTTCCCATCTGTCCCAGAAGCAAAGGGGAGTCTCCAGATGCAGAGAGAAATACTGTAACCCATGATCTCACCCTAACAGCAGTTATTTCCCTGCCATTAGGTACTCACTTTATGAAGAACTGTAGAAACAGGGAAGTTCAGCCAGTCCAATTCTTGATTCCCTGTGCTCAGGAGCATGTTTTTGATGACTGGTTTTCTCTTTCCTAGGTGGATTGCAGTGCTGACTCAGAACCAGGTGTATTGATGAGTGCACAAACTATCACATCTGAAACCACCAGCACCACAACCACTACACATATCACCAAAGTGAGTCCCCAGAAAACAGGGAGTTTTTTTTTCACGAAGTTGTATGTTTTCTTAACTTCAGTTCTATTATTTATTTTAAAAGCAGACACATGCTTATTACTCTGGATAAAATCTTGTCTGTTTTGGGTACCTGTCTTCATTCACCTGTCTTTGGCTATACTGGCTTCATTAACACATCATCCAGGGTCTAGACAAGAGTCCTGAGAGTCATAAACCCTTAGGGTATGTCTACGCAAGCACAAAACGCTGCTGTGCAGAGATACTTGAATTAGCTACAAATACTGTCTGGAGCTGGAAGCAGTGTAGCCACATTGTCATCATAGGGTAGCCGGGAAGGAATAATTTGGCTGAGCATGAGGCTCCATTGACGTGACTATACTGCCTTTGAGTCCTGAGCTATTATCCCTGGTCGGTGTTGAAAGCACATAGTAAATCTGTATCATGTAGTCATAACAGGACAAGCAGTCAGCTCAGACGCCGCAGCTGCATTGCTGGGTGGCACCCTAAGGAACTTGCCCACAGCCAGATAGAAAGCTTATGGCTGCACAGAAAAATGATGTTGGGTCTTCCAAGTTCCAAGATAGTATCTAAATAACAGTTCCTCCCTAAGCAGAAACCCCGTTAGTGCCATGAGAGCTCTCCTACCAATATTCACTGAGGACAGGATTTCATCTTTCTGCAGTGAAATTCGCCTGTCAGTAGATGAGCTGTACGAAGGCTGTGCCACCCTGTATGTCCTTCTGAAGCCTGCGGTTGGACTTAACTAGGCCTTAATATGAGCTGTCTGTATGTCAGTTCTTTCCTTCATGGGATGAATTCACCATACATGCCTGACATTGTTGACATACAAACATCTCTCCTGACACCTGTGCAGATTGATTAGAATAATAAAATTAGCTGTGTTGGAAGAACCTCTGGAGGTCATCTATGCCATTCAGAGCAGGCCAACTTCAGAGCTGCTCTGGTTGCAGTTCAGCGTCGTCCCCTCTGTGCATGCTGTTTGAGATGGTTCAGTCCAGTCACATCTGGATTCCTGCACTGATCATTCTCTGGATGGGTAGCAGAACTTTTTAAAGTCAGTTGCTGACATGTGTTTGTCCTTCCCATCTAGACTGTGAAAGGAGGCATCTCAGAGACAAGGATTGAAAAACGAATAGTCATCACAGGAGATGCAGATATTGATCATGATCAGGTAAAATCTATAAGCTGCTAAAGGCTACCCTGAAGACTGCCAAAGAGAACATTTCTAAACATTGCTTTAAAAGATACTATTCATGCTGGCATGCCTTAAATTAAACTGGATTAGTAGTTAAATCAGTGATGGTATATTTCATATTTTAATCATTTTCCTCATTTGTAAATTGTGTAATATCTCATGAATCTCTCCACCTTGCTACTGATCATGCATGTTCCACCTCCTTTTTGTTTTTGCCCTTCTGTGGTTTCCTTGGGATAGGCGCTGGCTCAGGCAATTAAAGAAGCCAAAGAGCAGCACCCTGACATGTCAGTGACCAAAGTAGTGGTACATAAAGAGACAGAAATCACACCAGAAGATGGGGAGGATTGACCACAGGTAAGAGGACTAGATGATTTTCCGAGGCGTTTATTGGGCTGGCATGCTGCAAAGGTTGTTTTCCTACCATAATTCACCTCTAACTCTTGACTTTCTCTCACTGGCATTTGCAAGTTGCATTTGTGCTGGTTATCAGTTCTGGTATTCGAATGTAAACCCCATTCAGTTCTAAACGTGTTTCTTCATTTAATGGTGCCAGCTGGAGAAAGAGAAACTACTCATTTGCTTTTGTTGGCTTTCTGGAAAGTCCTCATTGTCCATGCTTTGATATAGTCTAATTTTCTAATTCTGAAGTAAAAAAAAAAATAAAAATCATTAAAAAAAATCTGTTTTCTGCTTTTGTGTCATTTAAGAACAAAAATAATTTGTTCTTAAAGGTATGCATTTTGTTTAAAAATGCCAAGGGAAAAACCTACAGCTGCTTTTTAAATGTCACGTGCAGATATGTTACAAGTTAAGCTTTAATTCCTAACTTGCAAAGATATGGTCCAACTTGCTCTTGACTTTTCTTTTAAATCCAATGAATCAGCGTGTTGGTATTTGGGTGTCTTGGCTTTCTTGTATTTGAAAGAACATTTTATGTTTTAAAGCAGCATTGTTTATCAGGATGAGATGATAATGCAGCTTTTCTTGTGTCAAGCTTTTTTTCAGCAAAGGCATGCTCTCCAATTGTGGCTGGCTAAACAGACGTCTTAATATTACTATATTTATTCTGTGTGCAAAAACATGTCATGCATACTAACCTGCTATGCAAAAGCCGTTAATGCCAGCACCATTGCACAAATTGCTTTGAATGCTGTATGCAGGAGGGGGAAAAAAAAGCTGCTTGTCTGATGTGTTTAAATCGATAGCAGCATTTTATTCTTAAAACAATATGTATTCCCTAGCATTTGGTGTAAGTAACAGAGTATGATGCACAGCACCTTTTGAAGCTGTTTTGCTCTCCTGCTTTTGGATATACAGAACCTAAAGAAAACTGAATTTCAGTATTTGTTATTTATTTGGAAGATGGAACCAGTCACTGAGGAGTGAGTAGCTGTGATTCTTGTGGTATTCTGCTAATTGTTTCAGAGACAACGCAATGTGGCTTGCTTAAAAGTCTATTGATGTCACTAATTCTTTCCATTGGCGTCAGCGGACTTTGGAATTGGGCCAAGTTGCTTCTACGGGGATGATACTGTTTTCAAATAGCTTTTGTTACACGAACAAATTGACAAAATCTCTTTTGCAAGAGAGTAGTTGCTTCAGATAATTAACTCGGTTCTCTTTCCTGCAGGAATAACCTAGATTGCATATGAATCCAGACATACACCCCAGTAGGAATACGAGAGCCTATACGGAGTCTCAGTTCCAACCTGACTGACTTGTATCTGTCTATGGAAAATTTCAGTACAGAAGAATCGATCTTGACCGTTAATAAAGAAACTGGCAGAGATACCTTCCCATAGAAAGCAATCTGAATCAGCAGCAGTTAAACAATATTGCATGAAGCAACGATAAAATTACAGAAAAGCAGCATTTTTAATTTTCTTAAAATGTCTAAGTTTTCAGCTATACCTGCACGTTCATAAACAATATAAACAGTGATCTCATGTAACACATAAACAGTTCATGCCTTTCACAGTTTATGAAAGTCTAAACAAATTAAAATTTGTTAGGTGGCAAGCCTTTTGTTTACAGATATTGTAAATGAAGATTACCCCCAAAATGCTAGAAGCTGTATAGGTACTGTGTATAATGTTTTATCACACATTAGATGTGCCAATAACACAGTTTATTCAGTAAACAACTTGAATCTTATATTTGTTTCATCTGGTTTTATTACTGCCCGATAAACAAGGACGAATCTTTACTCTTATCAAAATATTTAAATGCTTACAAAGTGTGCTTTGTATACCTGACTGAATACCTTATGAGGTAGTAATGATTTTAGTATATTAACTTTAACGATTTTTGTCAGCATTGTTCAGCGTCAGCTTCCAGTCACCCTTCACAGATCCTAACCTTGTAAATTATATGTAGTTATTTTGGAGAAAAAAAAAAAAAAAATCTGTATTTTACTTAGTTTGCAGCATTAGAAAATTATTAATCTGAAATAACCGTGATGGTTTTCTATTGATTTCCCTTTTGTTCTCAGAGGAAAAAAAGGAAAAAAAAAATCTGTTTGAGAATCCGGTCAGCATTTACTATCTAGTTCAGAGTCAAGCCTTAACCTGTACAGAACGTCCACTGAAAACTCGTTAGTGTCCAGCTATAATACCCACTGAAGGGATAGCGTCCATTACACTGTCAGCTGCATCACAACACATGGTGAATGTATGTTTCTGCATAGTGAAATAAAAGTGGTAAATGCATCCAAAATTGTATTGTTCTGTGTCTAAAAGCACCTAGCGTTTTTTGCATATTAAAAACATTGTTACTTTTGTAAGACACCGCAGGTTTTTCTCATCTGCACAGTAGACACGTTATGTCTTCAGCGGCTGACCCTGCGCTGTGCAGACAGTTGGGAGATAGCGGAGCATCCGAAGGGATGACAGTGTTCACCTTTGGGCCAATGATGTTTGCAGAGGAAAAGGAGTGTTTGGTTCCTTCTGTTTTCTCTAGTTGTGTACTGTTTCACCGAGTCTAAATGAAGGATTTTGTGGTTGCTTAGAAAGTAAAGGCCAGTAGCGCTTGATTCAGATCCACTCTCTTTTTGTACTTTTGCTCTGAAACATGGATAAAATTCTCTTTAAAGCTGTACTTACTTATCTGTTCCTTTTCCTTGCTCCTTTGCCACATCTCGTTGACGCTTCCCTGGTAGTTCAAGAGAAATTCATGACAATTGATTAATCCTTCTATCTGTATTTCCTTGCAGGATTGAAAGAAATGGGTACAAGCAGACTTTTCAGGACATAAAGGGCCAAATTTGCCCATCATTGTTTACACAGGGCTCCCTCACATTGAAGTCAATGGATTTGGCTTCAGTGGAGAGCAGGATGTGACCCAGTGACTTGTTAATAAATGTTTATTTTCTTAATTTAGAAAGAAAAATAGTATATATAGAGAGAATAACCTGTAGATAATAATTAAAAGTAATATCCCAAGGCTTTTAAAGCTTTGCCCTTAGTCTCTAAAACATCTTCCTTCCACCAGCCATTCTTCATGCCTTCAATCCAGAGTGCTAACTGTGTAACTCCCCCTACCGCCATCATTGCTTACCTCTCGCCTAACGACCAACGCAAAGATCACGGTCTGCTGTGATCTTTGATTGACCTCTCCGCCTCCTAGTCCTTCAGATGTATAGAAGAACATCTATGTTCTCAGCCCTCTCGGTGACGGTAGGCTCAGCTCTGTGGTGCTGCCAGCGCCCGGCGGCAGCCAGGGGTGGAGGAGGTACTTGCCCTGTGTCTCAGCAGACGACATGCCAGGTTCTCGCTACTGCATCAGGAGTTTGAAAATAGACTCTGAAGCCATATTGATCTTCCCTCAGGTGCCCCTCATGTTGTCAGCTAAGAAACAGCATTGTATTACCTCAGAGAGACGCGAGGCAATTGCACAGCCTTCTCTCCAGAGTTAGCGTTATATTTTAGCATGGCTTGAGGAGATTGTACTTTGGTGATACTGCACAGTATGTACGCTGTCTAAAGATACTGTATCGTAAGAAGTTGGTCTCCTTCAAAAGGATGCTCACAGCTAAGATACGGCCTAAGCATATGCAAACTATGAGGAGATGAGAGTGGACAGGCAAAGGCATCTCAGTGCCACTGTTGGCAGTAGACCCATGTTTGGGGGATGGTTCCTGGAAGTGATAGCTTTGGTTTTTGTTAGAAACTGTTTCTTGGGTTGTCTGCTTAACGCTGTGCCACGTGAAATAAAGAACACCTGCCTGTTTCTACCAACCGTCTTTTGTCTCCGTCTCTTCTCATTTATTGTTGGTCTTTGTCCGGCCTCTCGACGTAAAACAGCTTGGAAAACAAACCATCAAACGTTGTGTTACTTGAAAGCACCATTACCAACACAGACACCAGTACAGGAGACAGCCTCGCTTGTTACGACTGGAGTCACAGCTTCAGCCGTGTGAGACCTGGCTGCTCTGCACCATTGAGGTAAGGGACCAGGATGGCCAGGCAGGGCTTTGCACACCAGGCGAGAATGGGCATAGCAGGCAATCACAGCAGTTGTCACCATTACAGATACAGACAGAATGAATACATTGCCTTGGCATTTTTAAGGCTGTTTGGAATCACTTAACGTTTATCCCTCTGAAGTTTTTTAAGGCTGTCTCATCATAAATGGCAAGTAATGCTGTTCTGTGCTCAAGCATAAAAAAAAATTTTAATGGGCCTCTAAATCCAGATATTAGATCAAAGCAAGGGTTTAACAGCTTAGTCTTATTTCTTCCCAGAGCAGATTTAGGCAGCTGGTGAGATGATGTGGCTCACCTGTACAACAGTTTGTATCTGCTGAAATTATAGTTCCTTATAAATAGTTCTTCATGGCAAATAAATTGGACACTGAGTCCAGGCTTCAGTTTGGCAAACACACTGGCAAATCTTGCTGCAGATTTCTTGCCTTAACCCAAAATAGTTCTGTCAGTTAAGATCACAAGGCCCATTTACAAGCTTCACCTTTACTCTTCCAGGTAACAAGGGTGAGGTAAAGAAATGCGTTCCCCTTTTTTATAAAGGGGCAATAATGGCCAGGTTCTGCAGAGCTAGGAATCGAATCTTAATTTTTAATCATTTTTCCTAGTCTGTTCTATTAGAAGTTTGTGACCTGTCCGAGGCAATGCTGAGATACTTCGCATCGTTAGTTTTTTTAATGTTTGTTGAACACTCCAGCAGTGCATACTATCTACTCTTGACTGTATTGCCCAAACAAAATCCTGCTTGGTCAACCACGTGTTCGATCAAACTGACTGGCATCATTTTTTTATTGTTAGTTACCATACAGTTGGAGACCTTACACAAAAAACTATCTCAAATGAACTAAGATCAAACTAATACCAAAGGAAACAGCATTTTCATTTGACTTTAGCTCTTACAAAGCATTAAGAACTGGTGGTTTTCAAGGTAAATATGTCCCAAACTACGGTTCACTGTTTTAAAAATTGATCTCAGCTCTTCTGTATTGTTAACTTTAAAGAAAATCCTTAATTGGGCAATTTTCCATTCCCAAGTCTTACATCCATGTTCTCCGGAAGTACATAGAAGCATAACACTTGGCTAATGAGAGGAGATTAAAAACAATTAGTAGATTCTCTTCTTTCCCTTCCCCTCCATTACGTAAAGAAGCAGATACTTGTTTTCAAGTATTCTTCTGTTAGTACTGAACCTCCTTCAGCTGACCCTACTGATCTAATCTCTTGAGGTGCCTTTGCAATTTCTTTTGCTCCTGAAACCACTATCTCTAGTAACAGGCTTTCCATGTCGGTGTTTTCTATGGCTATGTGCTAATGAAATGACACCAAACAAACTCTCCATCAAGTGGAGTAAGACCAAAGTCATCTCAAGCAGGATCTGGGGCTGGGTGAACATGAAGAAATGCTTTCTATGACAACAGGAGCTGAACGGGACCTCCTGAAATCCTGTGTAGATTTCAAGGTATAGTGGTGGTTTGAGGTAGTATGGATGGACTATGAGATGACTATGGGTGAACTAATGGATGACTATGAGAAATGCTTACTCCATTGCATATGGTTTTTTTCAAGAAAGAAGAATTTAAGCACTTTTCTTAAATCTACAGATTCCAAAGGTTTTATCAGTCTTACACTGCAAATGATGGTTTGCTGTGTCTTTTATCATTAGTCTGATTCCACATCAGCAAAGAGGTTGTCCGTGGTCACTCTGGGTTCCCTCAAAGGAGCACAAAATACCAGCCTTCCTAATAAAAACTTGGTCATACACTTAAAAAGACTGTTACGCATCTTTTAGTTCTGTCCTAAATAGGGGTTTAGGTTTAAATAAACAGTGAGGCATGTTGCTGATGATAGTTTTTATATAAAAATGTTTTCCACAAATTCCTGTATTCATTAACTGAAACCAGATTATTCTATTATCTTGGAAGTACTGTTAGCCCTTGTTCATACTGTAAATTACCCTGGTTTATGGCATTTGATTCCTCCTTTTTTCTGTTTCCCATTCAACATGAGTCCTGCTTCTCAGCTAGAACTGATGGCTGCTGTAAAGACTGTTAGGAGCAGAATTTAAAAAATCCTTGTTTAGAGGAAAACCAATACACTGAAGTTAAGCAAAAATCTCTTCTTTCATCCCATGCTCCCAAATGCAGCTATAACCTCCATAAATCAGTGACCTCACTCTTGCAGCTGAAATGACCATCACTCACTGTAAGTAGGATTAATGGCCTGTCTTTGAGAATGACTACAGTGATATAGAGGGCAAAAGGGAAAAAAAAAAAAAAGGGGGGAGAAAAAAGAGTACTGACACTAGAAATTATTTTCTTTTTTAAAAGCTTTAGACTTTTATCTGTACAGTCTACCAGCTCTGTTTTCTGCAGTGCAGAACTTTGCTGTCTGCTTCTATGGCGAGGTGTACCATGGCTTCTAATTCTGCACAAAACCAAAGCTCAGGCAACAATGTCAGCTAATCTGAACTGCAAAATACAGATCCTGGAAGGTGTGGAGCTTTGAAGCTGCCTGAATTGCAACCCGAAGTGGCATGTTTCAAAGCCAATCCTGCCTGTGTTGCTTTTAAGCATGTGTTCTTTGGTGGAAATGCCGAGTGACTATAGTGTAAAAGATACAGTATTAGACAAAACAAATTAAAGGTCTCAGGGAAGGGTGTATCATAAATCATACAACAAAGCAAACAAAAAAATGAATGCAATATATCTGAAGGTACAAAAGCAAATCATTAAGAACCCTTCAAAGCTTCTTCCAGTAGTTAAGAGTCCAGCTAATATGATGCTCGCTCTTTCCTTAAATCAAGAGTGCTACTAGCAGAGATATCCTTCCTCAATGGATTTATGAGGTTCTTTCTTGGACATGCTGGTTTTCTGGCCAAACTCAGTTGATGAATTTGGCATATGAAGGCTTCTAAAGGCATTTATATTCCTTTAGTCCAACCTCCAATCCATATACAACTTAGAGAAACGTGAATCTATATAGTCACAGATTCACCACACATCCTTAGAGCTCCTAATCCCAAGCTACTGCACAAATACACACACACACTCCCACAGAGCATTATTTGTTCTAACAGTATTTCTATGAAATTACCCTTGAATATGCGTTAAACAATGGAATTTTTTTGTTTTGTTTTTTCCATTCAAAATGCCATCTGATTGGTATGTCACAAAATTTTTTTTTCCCTGCAATCAGATGCAATATATCAGTACAAATACTTCTGTTACATCGATCTATAAAAGTGAATATGTAACATGAAAGCGCTGCAACATGTGGCCTGCCATCACAGAAATAAAGGACTGTCTTGAATATCTGCATGAGGTGGTCCTGTGACAAGGAAGCTTCTGCAGACTCTGGGAAGAGCCTGTAATAGTGGCTTATCCCACCACTTCACAGTTATTTTAAATTCTCTTTGTCCCTTCTTGCTTGCTTTCATATTCTCCAACTTAACCCATGTGTGTTTGATCCATCAGGCTCCTCTCTTCTGCATCTTCTCTCCTGCAACTTCTTCTGGCGTTTGAGCAGACTGCATCTGCTGCTTCTCTTTCCATTCATTCTGCTGTTACATCTTACCCTACCTATCAACATTCTGTAAAGCCTTGCTAATTCTCTCTGTCCTGCAGTCTTACCCACCCATCCTTAACAACTTCAACTCCTACCATGATGATACATCCAACGCTTACGTGCATAGTTCTTTGCTTTCATACCTCTCTTCAAATTTCAACCTTGGTTCATTCTTCTCTTCTTATCACTGGTGTCTTTCCCATGACTGTTTTTATCAAGCAGTACTCCCTTTGATTATTTTTTTATAGCCACTTTCTCCCTCTTCAGCCATCATTTGATCTCTTTCAGCATCAGCCCATTCTCTCTCACATTGATATTTGGCCCTTTCATGTTTTCTGGTCCATTAGCTTTCATGGGTTGTCATCTGCTTCAGACCTTTCAAACACCAGCCCTAGTTTCTCTGCTCCTCTTTCTGACCCATGATGGAAAAGCATGTGTGATAGAAATCCCATAGATAGTTTTTGTTCAGTACAATAAACATTCTTTTCTCTAACAATGTTAAACAACACTGTTCTATTTAAATAAACATTCACCCACACACCCCCCCAAGCAGATGATACACATGCTGCCTTGTTGCCTTTTCTCCTTTCTGCATGGGGTCCTGCCCATACCTTGCAATGAGAGCATATTTAAAAGCAGAATGGGTTTTTTTACCCTCTCAACTTCTGTCCTCTTCGTTCTCAGCTTCCACTTGACCTTTTCACAGATGTAGAATTTTCATGGCTACTTCAACTTCTGAGAGCCTTAACACATCCTCATGATTGCATCCCAAGGGATCTGTTTCATCACAATATAAGGTTTATTTCCTAAATCTTTAGTTCCTCTCATTCTGAAAATGTCTGCTCTGGTCCCCAACAACTCAATTTCATATCCAGGACCATGTTGTTGGCATTATCTAGAGCTGCTCTCTCCCACTCTGCAGGCCAGCATGTTTTCCCCCACAACAGCTACCACAGCATGTCTGGTTGTCTTCTCCAGGCTCAGGACTAGTACGCTACTATCGTTCTCCGTGACCTGTCCTCTCTGTAGACACATACCCCACTTTTCTATCTGAATCTTGTCCTCCTGTCTGTGCTCAGTTAAGTCCTCCTGACTCTCCAACTGCTCTTTCAGTAACAGGCTCCTCTTCTTTCACTCCACTTTTCTGTAGGAATCTTCAGAGCTCATGGTGTGCGTCAAATCTCCCTTTACACCACCTCACTGTGATCTTCCCCATGAATGTGGATTCGGCCAGCCCATATTCCTGTCTCACTTGTTGAAAATAAGGTTAATATTGCTTCTCTTTAACCAATTTGTGTGTATTTACAGCTGCAGCACTATTTAGCAGAGACATCTCTGTCACTCACGTTACCGCATTACAACTCCTGTGTGAAGACAAAATGGAAACACTCCCAGGAAATGTGATATTTATTAGTGTATGAGAATAAAGAGGTAACATCATCGCTATGTTGACACCTAAACTGTTCTGGAATAAGCAGCCAGTTTTATTTCAGCCCAGAAAGGAGCCCCATGACCAAAAAGGCATCTTCACTGGGGCCCAGCATTGCACAGCCTCTGACCCGGAGCTGGTTTCTATCTGATCAGCACAGAGCGAGGGCGGAGGAATGGGACTGTCTTCTCCCATTCTTGTACACGTGACCCTTGCATAAACCCTAGGAACGCAGTGAAATTACATTATCCATGTGAGGCAGCCTGCTATGACAGAGGCTGAACAAGTCAGGTATCAGCTCACTGATTATATGCATCGGTGCATTTGTACTGAAATGGTGCGTCAGCATTATTTATTCAGTCATGCTGCTAAGCTCTCCTTCAGTGCCCTCGCATATAAGTCCAAGTGGTTTTAGGAGGAGGAGGAAGAGACAGCAGAAGAGAGACAAGAGCAAAAGCTCTGCCATAGCCTCGTGGATGACGGAAACCTTGGCTGACACCCTGCATGTTCCATCTGTGTTGTCAAGTACATCAATCACTCCAGCAATTAAAGATAATGGATGTTGGGACAACAGTAGCACCACTTGGCTCCCTACCCAAATGTTATCATTGTATGTCCTTGTTTGGCCAGAAATATAAGTACATCGTGGAGAGCTGATTCCAGTTTCTCCAGTGAAGTAGGTTAATCTCCTATTGACAACTAACCCTGCAGTGTCAAAAAAGCCACCTGGTGCTGTGGCAGGCCAAAATCCATTGCTCTACTGATTTGGAACAAGGTTTTTTATTATAGGAAACCTAATTTGGCCAAAACAAAAAATCTGCTGGTGATGAGCAAAAAAACCCCTACCAGCTGTATTAACAAAATTCCTCCAATAGCAGCAGTATTGTTCACATATTATGGTGGGAAAATCAATTCCTTCACTATGAATGATGGAACTTATTTGTGAGCCTGGGGAAGATGATATGACTGAAAGACAAGGTGAGTGGTAATAGTTCAGGATCAAGAAAACTGCTTCTTACAACTGAGTCTCAGTAAAAAGACTTTGCTATAATGTCAAATGTTGCGCTGTAATCTACAGCACTAATTTTGTGCTTCTTTAAGACAAAAATAATAGTGGCAGAGGGTTAGAAAAATCTTGTGGCCATTCATAAGAGAACTATCATGTGGAAAAAAGAAAGCCTCCAGATATAAGCAAGTAAAATAAGGGAGTAGTATTGCAGTACGAAGTACTTCAAGGTGGTACAGAACAATAAATAAATAGGTGGGGTTTGTAAAATTTTTCCTTTTTTTTCAGGACAATGAGGTAGGGGGTACAGTGCTAATTCAGGACTTCTGTAGAGAGAACATAACCTACTTGTCTAAGTGACACTTGGTAAAATACTAAATCAGCCAAAATGTTGTACTGCAGGAGTAATAAAATGTTCATATATGCAATACAACATATCTCTTGTTAGCATGTGTCCTATAAAAATAGCTTGATGTGTTCTTAGTGTTCATTGCAGTCATAAATTACTAGTGTTGCTGTCTCAAAAAAAAGAGTAAAAATATTGATGCACTAATATCCATCCACCATCTGAAATCAGGCAGATTTCACCTTAACAGGCTATTACTTTAAAAGCTTGATGAATAGAGGTAAGAATAGAGAAGGCCATCCCCATAATGTTGCTAACTTCCAAAGCATGTTTTCAGTGTATATAGTGCAAAAACATATCTCTAATCTTGTCTTTAGATACCAACAACTGTCTTATTATTTGATGATATTTTTAACATATACCAGGGAGATACTAGGGGAAAGACTGTCTACATCCATTGCCTGCAGAGCTTCAGTTGTTGTCTTAGTGAAGCTACTGCTGACTCAGTCATGAGTACAAATGTCAAGTGGAGTCTAGAGTCACGATGCAAGTAGTATGCTCGTTTACATTTGCCCCTACATAAACAGGCATGAAACTACAAATTTGTGTGAGCAAGCTCAAAGTATTTCTATGCTAAACTACTAATATCTCCGTAGCTACATGAAATTATGCAAAGCAGCTATTGCTGAGACTCCAAAGTGATCTGATTCCAGCTGTACATCCTTAGCTAATGATGGCCATCTTAAAATCATTGTTTGGTCAAAGACGACCTCTGTGTGCTCAGCTATGCTGGCAGGTAGGTTTGTTACAGAATCATAGAATGGTTTAGGTTGGAAGGGACCTTAAAGTTCACCTAGTTCCAACCCCCTTTCCATGGGTAAGGACACCTCCCACTAGACCTAGTTTCTCAAAGCCTCATCCAACCTGGCCTTGAGGACTTCCAGAGATGGGGACTCCACAGCTTCCCTGGGCAACCTGTTCCAGTGCTTCACCACCCTCAGAGTGAAAAATTTCTTCCTGAGATCTAATCTAAATCTATCCTCTTCTAGTTTGAAGTCATTACCCCCCATCCTATCACTACACACCCTGATAAAAAGGTCCCTTCCATCTTTCCTGTAGGGCCACTCTAGGTACTGGAAGGCTGCTGTAAGGTCTCCCTGGAGCCTTCTCTTCTCCAGCCTGAACAACCCCAACTCTCTCAGCCTGTCCTCATAGCAGAGGTGCTCCATCCCTCTGATCATCTTTGTGGCCCTCCTCTGGACCAGCTCCAACAGGTCCATGTCCTTCTTATATTGGGGATATCAATCAGTAAAGCAAACATTATTTGTCAAAATTGATGTGTACTGTATTGGCACCAACAATTAAAACTCACCCATATCCTTCCTGCCTCCAGCAATGTTTTGCTGCTGAAGATAGAAATAATGATCTTTTGAGACAATGGTTGTGTCTAAGAATTTCTAATACAGATGCCTCATCCTCTACATCTATTTCTCCCCCAGGGGAGGTAAAAATAGACAAAGACAGCAGGATTTCTCTCTTGATTCTCTTGGGAACATACTGACGGATAGAAGTCATAATCCCATGCAGGCTTTGCTTCTTACAAGGCAAGCCTTTGTCCTCAGAAGATGTGGTATTTGAAAGCATTGGATCTGTTGGTGTCTTTTCTATCTGGTTTGCAGCAGTCTCCTCACCAGCCTTCCCTGCTCAGTTACATTTTAACTAAACTAGAACCACAGTGAGGTGAAACCCGCCTCTCCTCATTCTGCTTCTGCTTTCTATATTTTCCCCAACTATTCTTCAGTGTTTCTCATTGTATGCATTATGGGCCCCTTGGCATTCATCACCCAACATCATCTTCTAACAAAGTTTTCAGCTTTTCAGCTGTCTTTCCTCTCTGGAATGGAGTCATGGCCACACTTCATGCTGAGATTTACTGCTGTTTTCCCGGTAACAGAAAACAGTGACACAAATCACAAGACCTGAAGACATGACCTTACTAGTCTTCTGGATTCAACCTGCAATTACAATAGCCCTACTACCTCGATGACAGAAATTTTCATAGGCATCCATATCCATGCAATGTGACAGAGAAACTTTCCTCATGCCTACTTACTCATCAGCCAGTACCTGTGGCCTCTTCAGAGACTGCCATGATAGCAAGCGGGGCTAGGACCTTACCACCATTTACCTCATAAATACCCATGTATTGGGTCTCAGTCCCCTTGGTGGATCTGACTGAGCACTCATCTTTGTGTGAGCCAAACAGAAGTGCATATGACAGCTACCAAAAGAGAAGCTCAAACCTAAATAATGTAACCCCCTCCACCACAATTTTCTATTTTTATTCTTTTTCAGTGATAGGCATGATATGTCTGTACCCATGTATCAACAACTATTCCCTGCGAATGCCTACCATCATTCATAGCTCTTTGTACCCTGCTGCCATGGCTGATGAGCAGAAGTTCACAAATGCAGGGTGTGTCACTATTATTGCCAGCTAGAGCCAATCGAAAAAATAATATCAGCCTGAATTCAACATATCCCATAGCAAATATAAAGGTATAAATGATTAATCTCATGGCTGATGGAGAACAAGTTTAGTATCTCCTTCAATGTATTTTATAGGAACGTCTTTTAGACTAAGCTCAGTCATTTAGTGTACAGAAACAGCCAGCTCTCTCACATTAACATATAGGTGACTTCAACAGTAAGAAGAGTATCCACCACTCAAATACGGCAAAGGTGAAAAGAAGATTAGTACCTTTCCCCAGAAAGTTGTAGCAACTCATGAAAAGCCTAAAACTATCTGGACCAATGAAAAAGGGCACTTCCTACTGTTCAGCAGTAAGAGAGACATCAGCCTCACAAATGGTTACGAACACATTGTGTGTGTCTGAATGTATTTTTGCTTCGCTTGCAAAGAGATGCCCATCCAGTTCACAACATCTATCTGCTGTCATACAAGGGTAGATTCCCCCACATGCCTATGTTGTATGTTATGCTGTTCAACAGCATGGCCTGTCAGGATCTTGCTTTTGCAGGTCGTAGGACTACCAGAACATTAAGGGCAACTCCTTTGCTTCTCCTTTCTCTTTACTGTTATACATCATTTTTTAGATAAGATTTTCAGATAGTATCAGATTAGACTTACCAAAACCTTATTCTAGGCCTAAAATAGATTTGAGAGGCAACTGCCAGCTCTCAGGTCTTCCAGAATACTGTATCTGAAGTAATTTCTCTTTCTAGGTCTCGCTCTTGGTGACTGTCTCTGTCTTCATTGCTTTACAGCACTCAAATAGCTGCTAGTAATCAACACAGTGCAGCATTCATGTAAGCTCAGCCATCTAACAATGCCAATTTTCTTGGTTAATTACCATTTTCATCTGACATACAAGCAAAACAGAATGAGAACTTAGTTGATGTAATGTGCACTTTGAATGACAACAGTGTCACTGTCCTGCACAAACTCAGTGGGTTCATCAGCTAGGGTGGATTTGGTGTTTGTAACAAAAGTGCTAAAGTTTGGGGGCACAGCTCTAAAAGGCCATGCTTCAAGCAGAGGAGGTTACGTTTGACTGGGAAGGGTAAATATAGGAGATAAGAGTGTGCATATATTTGCCTTACAGGCTATACAATATGTTCTCCATGGTCTCATCATAGGCAGCCAGAAGTATCCTGTGACAAAGACTTACCAGCTGGGTGGAAAACTTGTCATTTTGATTTGATATTATTTTCTGTGTCCTTGTCCCACTGCAAGTACAAATGAATTAGGCATGGCAGAGGGCATTGGGAGGCACAGCTTCAAACATGCGGGGGGAAATCTTGCTAGGGAGATGTCTCAAGACATGGAAATTTGTAATGTGAGTATTAAAGAATGCATATTCCTTTCAACAATGCCAGACAGGGAAAGAGTTATGATAGATCTAGAAGAAAATAATAGCATCTGCCTATATCACAGAGATAAACAGAAATATTTTTCTTTAAAAAGAGGTTTAGTTTTGAAAAGAAAGTCTGTAGACCCTGAGGTCTGGGATTCAAACTAGCCCAAACAAGTCTGAAGGATATAACCCTAAAAGAAGGCTATAGCATACAGGACGTATAGCAGATACACCAGGTTGTACTGAAAGCAGGAGAAGTCATTTAGAACTGAAGCTTTACTATCTATTTGTGCTGTGAGAACCAAACTTGTGAACAAGACTTGCAGGAGACACTATTTGTGTTATAAATGAAAAGCAGTTGGAGCATGACTTGAAACCAAATGAGATAAGAAGAAAACGATTCTGCTGTAGCAAGTTCTGTTTGGGCAGTAAACAGAATTCTGCAGGGTCTTCCCATTTCTAGATACAAAATTTTGGGCATTTGGTAAACTTTATACAGAATGTATACATTCCACTGTTATTAGAAACAACAATTAAATCTTAAAACCTTCTTGCCCTTTAAAACCATGGTTCTCCAATTGTTTCAGGAAAATGTGTAGTATTTCTTTGAAATATGATGTTGTCTCAGAATTTTACTTTGGAAGACCAATATTCCTTTAAAAAGGATTTTTCCACTCAATATCTGGCAGTAACCCAAACCAAATCGCTAAAACTACAGTATCAGAGCAGCCTGATAATTACAGCACAGATTTCAAATGAAAACCAACCCAGGCATGGTCTGAAGACCATAGGTATTTGAGGGCCTGAATCGGTAAAGTTGATTTTACCACGTGAAGTTAATTCATAAGACAAGTATGCTTATGCTTTGAACTGTGTTAATATTTTTTTCTCCCATGGGAAACAGTGCAAATACACAATCTAGAACATCCTAACCATGCCACTAGGTTTAAGGAAATGTACTGAACACGAGTTGTACATCTGGCATGATATTTGCTGACTTATTTCATACTGGAACACAGTAAAAAGAGAGGAACTAATAACAAATTAGGTTCATCATCATTATAGTATCTGGTTTGTTTTACCATCCTGTCTTGGAGCCCTGGTCATAGGCCAGGACTCCATTTTGCAAGATACAACCCACGCACAGAACAAGAATGTGGATTCTTCCACCAGACAGCTTACAGTCAAACAGTAATGCAGGAGATGACTGGATAAAGACATACAAGTGAATACACAGAGATGTTAATGATAAAGGATCCCAGGGCATGTGGCTTATCTACTATCAAGGTTTTGAAAGGTGATTTTTTAAGCAGGGCTTGAGGAATACTTTATGCATGTTTTTAGAGAATTCCCAGAACAAACCCAAAAAAGTCCCACAATGGACTGCCTGGGAGAAGACATGGATTTTGATGGTTGGACTATTGACAGGACATGATGATGGGGGCCAAGAGCAATGATGTGAGAAACTGAACTGTACCAAGTTAGAATGGAGCCCAAGATCACAGAGGGTTTCATTCAGTGAAGACCCAAATTGGGTAATTATCCTTGTGGGGAGTTTTGAGCTAAGCTTGTAAGTTGAGCAGAGGTGAGGATGAGGAAATGGGCAGCTAAGCTGGGTCATCAACAAGGAGGTCACTAACATCTGAATATGAGGAGCCTTAAGATGAGCAGGAAGACATTCAACAGAGACCTGTAAGTCAAAATTAGAGACAGTGGCCTACAGGGCCCAGTTACCCAGGAGATAATAAGAGAAGAGTCAGGTGAGATCAAATGCTTTGAAAGTCAGAAGAGGTGAGAGTATTTGAAAATAAGAAGAATGGAAAGGCAAGGCTGTCACATCTTCACTCCGGTTTGTTCTGTACCAGTGATCTTATGAGGGGGTAATGGCACCCAAGTCTTACTTGAGTTATTGCTTATGTGGAACTCCTATGAGTAACATATTGTATGTTTAAGGAAAAGCAAAATAATTGGCTAAGCAGAATTCATGGCTAAATTGCTCCTGCAAAACAAGCAAGCCAAAAGGTTTAATAGCATGTTAGAGGACTGCAAGAGAATATTGCTGAATCAAAGCAGCCTGTAATTCCTAAGGCTGTTATGATATATTTAGCCTCTGAGTTGATCATACATAATCCTGTTGATCTTGTAACTATTACAGCAAAATATGCAAATATATATAATAATGTTAACACTTAGTGTAGTAGGCCAATAGCATACTGATCCAAAGCTCTAACAGGTGTTACTTTTTTTTTTTTTAAATACAGCTGCACCTGAGCTTTTAAAGCTAGTGGGCTAATAGGGGATGTCTCAGGTTCTCCAGAAACAAGATGACAATTATGTTAGCAAATGACACCCTTGGAGAATGCACACTTATATTTGGTGATCTTAAAACAAACAAAGAAAAAAAACCTGCTAAGTTTCTCTAAATTTGGCTTTGGAGAGAGTTACAACATAGCTAAGTGTGGATTGTATGTGGTACATCACCTTACAAGCACTTGCCCTCCTAAGTGCCAAAGGCTGTGACAGAATGTGACGTATCACACAGGATAAAAATGAAATGGTGATGGTTACTGAAATGCTTTGTGGACATCATATACCTAAATAGAGGGGCTTCTCCTACTGAAATGAATGACATCTACAGAATCTATATCAATATAAGAGGTCTTGTTTATAGCTGCTGTAATTTCACTCATGCTTCTGCCAAGTTTCAGTCTGTTTGAAAGATTTCTCTGAAATCAGGGCTTTTACTGTTAAGGTACCAATCATATGGCCTCAGCTGCTTCCAGCGCATGCCAGGACACGTCCCATAGGCACTGATGGGAGAAATTAACAAGATGGTCTAACAGAAACAACAGCCACATTCCTTCATATGAATATATTTGAAGCAAGAATTATGCTAGCCCTTTAATTTGCTTAAATGTATATGGAAATTTGCTTGTTGTCATTTTATCAGCTATGACAGCATATAATTGCATGCACATAAGGCTGACACAAAGAAATTTGGTTTACTTCCATTACTAACCATACACCTTATTAATGTGAGAGCAAATCTGGAAATTGTTGCAGTCAGAAAATACCTCTAAAGAAAAAAGTGCATAAATAACCCCGATTATCATTTCAGCGAATGCCACCATTATGGACAGCACTGGCCAGCATACGGAAAATTCTGGTTTGATGATAGTAAGCTCAAAGAATGATAGTCCAAATGCAACACCAGTGTACCACACACCTGCTTTATTTGCACATATCTCCACCTAATGGGTATGAACATCAGCAATGGCTAGTTGCATTTGATTTAGGGAGAGGTGATACTTGAGATGGAAAAGCCTATGAAGGGGCAGAACCTCTCTAGACTTTCCACTGACTTCACCTGCATAAGAGCCATCATCCAAGCATGAGCCAGACTGGAAGTATTACTTTCTGTAAATTGCACTACTTGACAGAGAGTAGCCAGAGCTATTATGCTGATACTGTGAAAATTGTTCTTCTTTATCCCCCCCGTCCCTTCCTCCTTTGACTTATGTTAACATACAGATAGATACATACAGGGCTGAGAAGGGCTGTCATAATCATTCCTGAACTGTGTATGTATATTGCGCTATTTATGCAAGATCTTCGAGAATCTGCTGTGTCTTTTCCAGTATCACAGTCAGGTGATTGGTATCTTGGTTGCGAAGCTCTTCTAGGGTTTTCCAAAAAGAGGTTCTTTTTTGAGCACGTGTTTCTCTTCCCATGTTTCTGAGACCATCTCTCTGCATTCATGTCAAAATAAAATGGGAAGGAAAACTGCAGAAGCTAGAAAGCAGAGAACGATGCTTTGCCATCCACCTTGAATTCCATGAATAAGAAATTGGGATTGAATGGTAAATACAGATTAGTTTAGTTGCCAATGCATAAAATAATCCATCCGTAAGTTTGCAAATTCTGCTGCAGATGTACCATAAACGATTAATAGAACCCTACCTTATTTTGAAACTGTAGCACATAGCAAGCAAAAAGGCTTGTTATATTACCATCACAGGCTGTAGTTACACCACCAACAGCTTTGGCTGAGGTGTTGGTGGATATTTAAATGCAAAGTATGCATTAGGTAAAGCAGAATGAGTAATGTTTGGGATGACCATAAGGCATGATTGTTATTAGGTCTCTTTGTACTTACAGAGACTGAGCAATGTTCACTTGCTCCAAGTAATTTGGCAGTCACAGCTGCTGGAAATATTTGTATGTGTTCTGTGGAAAAGACTCTAACAGACTGTGGTTATAAAACATAAATTGTTCAAACCAAGCAAATGTAACTTCTACTTATTCCCGTGGGACTAATAATTCACATAAGGCTGTAACTTATTGCAAGTTATGTTTCCTGTATTTCATGCAATTTGTACAGTACAAAAGCACATGACCTGACTGTGACTGCAAAGCCCATGTGCATTCAACATCTTCACTTTGATATACTTATCTTTGGATCTCTTAACAGTTTAGAAAACTGCACCAAAGCAATTTGTTGAAGATTGCACAACAAAGGAAGTACTGATTGAAGTCCAAAACTATCATCCCTATCAGACAACCCTTTTCCTTCTGGATATGTTTTTGAATTAAAAGTCAGAACTATTAATTTGGATGTATTCAGGAGTTCAAACTGTTTATAGGGGGAATGGCTGGTATACACAAAGTAAGTGATTGCCAACTGTTTTTCCCTAGCTATCCTACCTACGGTTTTCACTTAATGTGACGCTAAATTCTGATCTTATGTAAAGCTTATTTGGGTGTTTCTGAGATGATGAAAATCATTCTTATCTACAGTATATATACTTAAGCATCAATAACAGTTTCTCTGTACCCACCAAATCCCATAACCAACAGTCAATCTCTTTTCATATTAAAATATCATAATGAGGTCCAAAATGATCACAGGAATTTTTTTTTTCAACGTGGAAGGCAATGTAGTTGGAGACAATGCCTCTTCCAGTAACCTTTATAACCTAAGCATCAAAATGAGCACAGCTTAAGGGAAGAAAGAAAAGGAAACAGAGGTGAGTGATCAAGATTATGACCTCTTACAGAATAATCAAGGACAGAACGCAGCTTTCTGATTCCCAGCCAAGTTCCTAATCCATCACCAAAGCAAAATTTCCTTTTGTGTTACTCTTTAATGCCTATTAATAATTCACTATTTTAATTCATGTAAGAAGCTAATGGCCATACTATTTTTTATTTTTCTTTAGAAAAGCAAAGAAATATAAACTTGTATTAACTATGTAACCTTACACTATTAAAAGTAGGCTCCAATATTCTGACATGGTAGTGATTTAAAAATAAAAGTATTTGGGAATTCTTGGGTTCTGTAAACTTTAATAGAGGGATGGAGCCAAAACCACCAAGCAATTAATGCATTGTTTCTTTTGGGCAAAACAAGTAGCCATATGATACAGAGATGAAGCATATGCTAATAATGAACATCGGAGGAGACCCAGACTAGTTCACAGGGCATTGTTTCAGTTTTAAACAGTAAATCTAATAGGATGCAGCATAGTCATTGTATTATTCCACAAACTTCAGTCACATTGAGTAACACAGAAGGATGCAAGTAGCTTCAATACATTTAATAGAAGTAATCACTTTATTAAATACAGTTTTTGTAAAATCCAGTCCTGAGAAAGCAAAGGCAGTAATAATACGTACATTGATTCTAATAGAGGATTTTTATTTTTCCAAACTCTCACCAAACTAAACACAGATGTAGGTTTTTTTCATCTTATAACAAATGAGACTGATAATTTACAGTAATAGCTTTAGATTTATCAGAATAAAACTCCACTACATTGGAAGAGAGCTAGGATATGCTCAATCCTTCCTTAACACAGCTTGATGCTGTCTCCCATGGAAATCAGTGGGAGCCATTCTTGTTACTTTAGTGGATGTTGGATGAGATGTCCGAACACTATGACATTTGGGAAGGGCCTAAAAAATAGAGGGGCACACTAGAAATAAACAAAATGTAGGTTTAGGTTTTTCTTTTATACTGTGATGTACAACTTTGTAATGTAATGTTGAGGCTGCTAAAAGACAAAGGCAGGCAACATTCTAAATTAAAACCCTCTTTCCTCTCTCCCCTAAACATGTATTTAACACCATTATTTTGCTTTAAATTAGTAAATCTCTTTCCTAAATACTGCTATGTACAGAGTCATAGAAAGGGATATCTTTATAGTATGTTTAAAAGATAATTGCATAGCTCTATACATTTTTCTTAATCAAAATTTGATATTATTTTCTAAATATGAAGTGAGGTGTTCAAAAATTCATGTTAGTTGATAAGCCAGTTTTATCTATACACTGTATTATAAATTATGGATTCACACCTACTTCCCTTATGAGTGACACCATTCCCACTGTCTGTAAGGAGAAGGGTTTCAAGCAAAATGCTGGGCAGCAAACTTTCCTAATCTCATTCCTTTTCCTAACAGGCATGTGGTAGTTTCATGATGTTTGTCTGCATCTCAGGTAACACCATAAACATGAGAAAGAAAATCTTCCCTGCAAAAATACATTGTATTCTGCAACTGGGCTGTGAACAGTGTCCTGTATTTGCATTTATGAACAGAATATTTGGTCTTAGTATGACAGGATGATGCCCTCTCCATACCCATGCTGCCTTTCAGAATCCTCTCCTTCAAGATACAGAGTTCCCTACTTTCATTAACTTGACATTGACACAAAGTGCCTTTCATTCTGCCAGTCCTTTATATGATTACTTGTTCATCGCACCCCTCACTAAGGGCTGACCCACATAAAAGAGAAGAGGTAGGAGCTATTTCTTTAGCTCAAGCAATAGAAGAGTCTGATTTCTAAGGATTTAGGATTATAACTTTGGTAATGGTCCATGTTGAGAGGAAAATCTGAGTGACTGAGCATTTAAGAGTGCATCATAATGCAAATGCACAGAGGATCATAGTGAAGATTACTACAGTAACCTTAATTCTGCCTTCTTTACCCTTGGAGTGCTTAACTTCAAAGCATTATTTTTATTTTAATGTAGGCCTTTGGCAGTTGCAGTATTTCATAGACTGGCAAGCCAAAGAGAACGATTATAACCATCTAATTTGACCTCCTATATAAAACAGGACACAATGTCACTTGCTGCTTTTACTTTGAGCCAATTAACTAGCGTGTGACTAAGCATAACTTTCAAAGGCATTCATTTTTTCACTTGAGGATTTCAAGAGATAGAGAATCCATTAGTTTTCTTGCTGGTTTGTTCCAACAGTTAATCACTCCCTCTGTTTAAAAAATGTATGCTTCATTGCCTATCTGAATGGTTTCATGGTCTCAGCTTCCAGCTATGGGCAATTCAGGTCTTTTGTCTTCGGACTAAAGATCCCTTTATTCACTCAGTATTTTCTCTCCATTAAGTTAAGTAAGTGTCTTAGTCACTGTAATCAAATCATCCTAATGCATTCTTGTTGAGGAAACTAAATAGCTTGTGCTTTTAAAGTCTCTCACTGTAAAACACTTCCTGCAGCCCTCCAAATAATTTTGAAGCTCTTTTCTGCTTCTTTTTCTTTTTTTTTCTTGCATCCTTTTCAGCACATGGGAACCAGAACTGTGTGCTGTATTTCAACAGCAAATGAGAGACCAATATCCACCATGAGTCCACCAACTGAAACCATGCACACCACCTCCCTATATCAGCTTACCATATATATACACGTATGTATATTCTTGGGCAAAAATTATGCAGCCTTTTGGGGACAGGTACAGACCTGAGATTCATTTTATATTCTGATATCTGCTACATCCCCTTCTGCAAAACATTAAATACAGAAAACCAAATTCATCCAACAACAAGGCCTGCTGCTACCAATAGTATAAGTACAAGCAGATGGTAAGGGGAACACTTTACCATGGGACCTGCCACTGCTCCAAGGCCAGGATCCATTGTGGAAATGCTGGTCCTTGCTCCAAGGATGCTCTGACCAGCCTAAGCCAGGTGGGACCCCGCTGGTACTGCTGCCTTTACCAGACCTGTGCCATTCCAACCTTAGATTTCATCTTTCCACTTCTGTATTATTTTCCTTCCGTACCTTAGCTTTTCCCCTTTCGTTTCTCTTCCCGTTTCTCCTCTGCTTGAGAAGCATTTGGGGCTGCCAGCTAAGACTCCATCTTCTGCAGCATTCCTACACCTGTGTGGTCAAAAACGTCAGCAAAAAGTAGTATCTTAAACAGCTTTATTGCTGGTGCAAATGAGTTGCATCTCAGAGTTGCCTGAAGGCAGTGTGCGAGACTTGTTCTTCTGAAAGGGAAAGGTCATACGCAAGAGTAAGCACCAGAAGAACTTCAATTTCTATTTCTATGTTTGCTATTACTTTATGTATGCCTGTCATTGAATAATTGATGTTACAGACCATTAGAACTAATTCTTTCTCCAGGACAGTTAATGCCCCCTTTAATACAACCAAAGAGACTGTCAGTACAGGGAAGAGAAGTGGATACAGAAGTTGTCCCTTCTTTTTCTGTACTTTTAATGACTGGTTATGAAGGTTGCGTGGTTGTCCATGGGACAGAGAAACTTGAAAAGCCAAATCTTAACTCCTTAATATTGTATGACATCAGGATGTCTTTTAGCTTTCTAGGCCCATTTATTCCCTCAAAATGAATCAAACACTTCTCCCATTATCTAAATCTTTCTTATTCTTGAACAGGTTACAATCAATGATATTTAACTGTTCTGACAGAGCACTGAGCTTTTTTTGCCTCTAGCCTGAATCCAGCTCAGTTCAAATGTTTTTCTGTGGTTATGTTTTTCTTCAGTGATGTGTTTTCCAGTGATCTTTAATGACTTTGCTGTTAGATTAGATCAGTTCTGAATTCTATTTTCATTATCATAAAATTGTTTCCATGCTTTCTACAAATATTCAGATTAAATAATGAGATTAAAAATGCAGGTGTTAATAGGCTAAAATCTTTCTGATCTCCCTGGGGGAAAGTGCTGATGAAGGCTCGAAATGTGCAAACTAGAATAGTCAGCAAAAGCGCTCTCCATTCTAAAATTTGCACTTTTAAAAAAGTGAAAGTTCATGGTTATTAGCAAATGTGCAGAAACCCCAATTACCTTTAAATAAAATGTCACACTTAGAGCCACATAACTTGTTCATTGTATAAAGCTCTCCACCTCTCTTTAAGCATATGAATGCCAGAACACGCTCGACTGCTTAGAAAAACATCTGCAAATAAGTGTCTGCAACCAAGTAGTGAAGAAAGCAGCTGTATCACCTAGAAGCAGGCAAGCTGTCTAGTAGGGGGGGTTGATTCCTCTCTACTGATGGCATTTTGTGAGAGGTTTATGAATGCAGAAATCCTGTTTATTCAGTCTCAGCTACAGAATTTCAAGCATTTTATGTAGCATGGACAAGGCTCCATTTCCTTCTGTTGTTGTACCCTGTGTAGCTGACTGATATGAAAATATCAAATTAGATATTCCTTTTAGTTTATTTAAAGAGCATTAAATAACAAAAATAGCAATGGAGAATTTAACGAGTTATTCTTGCTGTAAACAATAAACATCTAACTTCCAGGAATAACAAAACATGAGGTTGACAAAGAATGAGGGTGAAGGGGAACTGAGGACTGTAGCTGTGAGATGACTGATTTTTGAATTATAGCCTATCCGTAATTGTAAGGGACAGTTTCCAATAAACAAACACAAGTAAAAGGCTTGGGGGTTTTGACAAAACAAATACATCACAGTAAACAGTATTTGTTTACATTTGGCAAGCTTGGCTTCTTTCAGAAAATGCCATGTCCAAAAACTCACATTTGGATAAAAATTAGTTTTGCATAGCCATGACAAGATCCACGATAACTTGGTAACCACAACACCACCTCAAAGAAGGGTTAAATTTTTCCGCTCTGCCCATCCTCACACCAGAAGATCATTCATCCAAAAAAATTTGTTTGCCCTACTTATGCAAACAAACTGGCCATCACGTAAATAATTCACAGAATGGCAGTCTCTTCTATTAACTGCATACTGAAAGACTCTGCCTTGAACATGAAACATGGCTGAAACCGAGATCACTGTACTAATGTTACAGGACCAGATGGTACGTGTGCACTGTAAATCAGAAATATACCTGACCTGTGAATGAGAAATCTGTTCTTTTTTGATAGATCAGGCACAAGGAAGCTGTTATACTCTTATGGATCTGTTGTTTCTTAGGTGTGTGTTCATAACGTTAGTAGGTCTGCAATACAAACACGAGTCGAGCACAGAAACAGCTCTGGCCTAGTGAATATCAAGTAATTCACCAAAATGCCTTCTATTCCTCTTATGTATTACACACTTAAAAGTCATGAAATATCCAGGTTAAGACTGAATGTGTAATTTCAGTCTTTTGTGCATTTGATACCATCTTCACCTAGGGTGAAGGATCCAAATATATGTAGCACTCTTTCTTTCTCCCCTGGGACCTCTCACGGCTGCTCAGTGTCCCCTTTGCATTGGGTGCTGTGGATGACAGTCCCCATTGCTGCTCCCTAAAGCCTCCACCTGTAGCACTTGCTAGCTTCAGCACCAGAGTACAGGATCACGACTAAGGCAGGAAGATAATGCCACAGAGAGAACGCTGCAGGAGAGGAAGAGAAAGTGATGTTTCATGATACTCCTCGGGCACTTGACGCCGGAATGTGGCATCCATCCCTCTTTACTCGCTGTACATATGGTTCTAATCAAATAAGGATGTCAGACAAAGTCAAGAATTGGGTCTAGAGTAAGGTAATTAACAGTGAAAAAGAAAAGGAAAAATGAGAGGAAGGTGGGGATATAGGGACGAAACAGATAAAATTAGTAAAGAAATGGAGTGTAAACCCCAAAACATGAAGAAATACACCCCAAAAAAAGGAGAAGTCAGGTACAGAGAGACAGTCCAAAAGGGACAGTAATAAGTTGTGTAAAATTATGCAAGTTACAGCCAGACCTGACTACTTTGCTTAGAAACAAAAAGAATATGGACTGCCTTGTGAACGCACAGGGCGTGAACTGCTGCGTTCACGTGGCCACATCTCTTACCTACCACAACTTTTGACAAATGTGTATCATCATGTATTACTATACATGACTGTAGATAAACAGGTCACAAGGTGCACTAGAATTAATTGATACGAAAAGTATGCTATTAAGATGCTCTCCTACTTAGAATACCAGCAAATAAGATTTTAGTGATCAGGGTCTCTAGAGAGGACTTGGGTGCCTTCTGGCACAGGTGCAAATGCTGAGTGCTGTTCAAACATTCGGGTGGTGAGATGGCCTCTCACCATCTCTTCCTGTTCGTACAGCTCAGCCAGGGGTTGTGCCGCCAACCTCCGCCATCTATGCTCTGCTCCTCCTCATTTGTCTCTACTATTCCCTCTTTTGGGGGGATACTTGAAAATACAGAAGTGAGTAAGCGATGCAAAAACATGACTAACTCGCACGCAAATTTCTGCTGGGAAATTTGCCAGGTTGCTATGGGAAACACACACTGCAAGGAGCATCTGCTCCCTGACTGTCCTCCTCTGTCCTAGCACATTCATTCTCAGGAGGCTTACATAGACCGTCCTTGCTGATGCGTGGGAATATACTAGCAGGCTCCACTATTCCCTTTCACAAATACTGGACATTGTGTCTTCACTTTCTTTTACCTGCTTGGCCTGATGAGAAATCCAACCCATGAAAAGTGAACATGGAAAATCTATGTCCTTGTATAATGACCATTTCTGCAAAACCAAGATACAATTTGAATATGTGAAAACCGGCCATAATATTGCAACGTCCTTATCCTCGCTTGTAACTCACACAGACTTCATAAACCTAACCATCACAAACACACAAGAACCCACTGACGCTTAATACACATTTTAAAACCAGTCACCACTTAGAACATGCTAGATGCAAACCCTCAGCCTTTCCTGCATGCCATCTCCCATGCCACACCTATGGTTGCAGAAAGTGGCACTTGTCATTCTTCACTCCTGTTACACAATTTTCTAAACAAACAAGCACATCCTACAAAGGGCTCTTTTTCCCCACAGATATCCCTGCAATCCAAACAGTCTGGAAACAGCCTGTTGGTTCAACAGTTCCACAGTATCCACAGTCTGGCTCATCAGATAGGAAAACAGCAAAACTGCTTCAAAGCCCAAATGTTAATCTGTGTTAGCTGGGTACAGGGTAATTTCATAGGAAGAGCACTTCAGTTACACGATCACAACATTCTTTCCTCCTGGTTACACTTATTCTGCAGAAGGGTATTTTCCAGTAGATTGAAAAAATACTTGCTGTTGGCAACTGACATGACTACCTATATTACCCCACTGACATGCTAGGGGAGATGTGTTTTCTTTTGCTTTACCTTCAATATTACATATTTTCAATCCCAGGTTTTTTCAGCAGAAATTTCTGTGGGCTTTACCTTCTATTTCCAAAACCTAGTGCAACAAAGCCCAGATTCAGACCTGTTACCATGTTTCAGTTTTATACATCCAGCTACTCTACCTGTGCTTTCCACACACCAGCACTTGAGGTGACTTGTAGGTTCCTCTGCTACTTTTCAGCGTGAGGTGTATAGGGTACATGTTCATGGTGCACGTTAGGCAAGCAGGTTTCACCAGAAAGTTGGATTCTCACATGATGCTGGTTTCTACTTCTTGCCCACTTCAATCACTCAGCAAAACTAGTCCTGGGGAAATGCATAATTGTCTCACGTGCAGTAGTTTAAATAAACCACTTACTAGCAGCTGCTTGAACTGCACCTGCAATTTTATTATTACCTGGTACTGCTAGATTTTAACAGTCTTTACTCCTCTTGCTCACCGCGTGGGCTTTACAATATCTATAGCATTTACAGTCCAGCAGTGTTAAAGCACTTCCATGCAGAATCGAAGAAGTCTTTCTCTCAGTTTGCAAGCTCACCAAAGAGCACTGCCAAATTCAGAGCACATGGCAAATACCTGGGACATCGTATGTGATGAAAAACATGACACAGTTAGGCAGTAACAATGCTTTATTTTTCACTCTCCACAATTTGCATTTAACACGTCTGGATATTGAACATACGCTTCCTCTATTTTAGTATCTCAGTGAGAGCTACTAATGATACAATTTGAAACATGCAGCACACACGCCTGTGACACAGAAATGTAGGGAAAAAACAGCCATGCCTTTCCTATGCTGCCATGTGTTTCTCCACCGGGACTTTAATTCTGATTACTTGCATTACAGCAGAACCTGGCCCGAGATATTAAGCGTATCCATACTGTGCCAGGAGCTGTGCGTACAGAAGAGAAACAGAGAGCATAACAAAAGGAAGAGGCGCGATTTGCTGGTCGGCATGGTAAACTCAGTGGTTACACGTTTCTCAAGACTAACAAGGTTATCACAGGAGCGTCTGAGGCACCGCCAGAGAAAGAGACAGCATGTCACGAAACTGTAAAAGGCAAGCTCCTTCCACACTGGAGGCAATTCTTGTATAGGATTCAGAATTTAAGACAGTTAAATTCAGATTTAAGACAGCTAGTTCTGCCTTCTGAACGCAAATCACTGATGTTACTACAAAAACAAGCCTGGCAGTTTTGACTACGCAGGCAAAATATGGACTTCAATTCATTCTATCTAAAAGTGGGTAGAAAAAATTAAATCTTTTAATTAATAATTTAAAAAAGACAGAGGGATCCAGCTGGAGAGCAATTCCCTACGCATATTAGTGCATCACACAAAAACATCACAGAGATGACCCGGGAAGGGGCAGGAGTTATCAACCTGATGAAAAAAGTCACCATGTTGCTCCCAGAGGACGATTCCAATATTCCAGTAACTTGTTTATATTGATAAAATTTTCAACACAAGCGGTTATTATATTGAGACATGTTTTGTGGTTTTTTTTCCTAGCAGAACTGCTGCATTTTACACCAACAGCAAAACTTTAAACTTCCATTTATCCACGAATTCTCTCACTGAACGCTGTGCCACTCGGCTAGCGCCTCACGAACTGCTTTCGAAAAGCAAAATCGGCGCTGGGGAATGAGGAGGGCAGTAACGGCTTTCGTTTCTTTCCCGCGGCCGCGTCATTTCTCCAAAATTCAAACCCCCAGACGTTTAAACAACGGGAAGCGGGCGAGCGAGCGCGGATTTTGGTAGGCGGCCGCGCTCCCCCTCCCTGCGACACAGGCAGAGGACGCAGCAGCCTTCAACCGCAAGCCCGTGCAACAGCACCGCGGCTGCCCCACCGCCGTAAGGGGACACCCGGGGCCCCGAGAGCCGCCCCCCACCCACGCCCGCCAGACCACTGCTTTTTAAAAATCCCGCCGGCGTTATTCCCGCTCTGCCCGCCGCCGCACCGAGCGGCCGGGACCCACCGCTCGCTTTCCCAGAGCCGCCACACCGGCGCTGCGGGCGCGCGCCCCGCCGCCGCCTCACGCTCCCGCGCCGCCGCCGCCGCCGCCGCCGTCCCCGCGCAGCCCCGTGAGGCGTCGCGGGGCGGGGGGAAGCGCCGGGCTCGCTCCGGAGAGAGGCCGCCTGCTGCTCGCGGGCGCCCCCGACGACGGGCCGGGAGCGCGGGCGGCGTCTCCCCGCCGCAGGGCCGCGCCGGCAGCCGCGGGTTCCCGTGGCGGCGGCGGCGAGCGGGCCGCGGCGGCTCGGCAGGGCCGAGCCCGGCCCCGCCGGGAGCCCGCCTGCGCCGCGTCCTCGCCGGCGGGTGCGTGGAGCAGGCGTGCGCCTGGCCGCCGCTGCGGTGGCGGGCACGGCAGTCGGCGCCGCGCGGTGCCCCGTGCGAGCCGTGAGGGCTAACGTGGCGAGGCACCGAGCGTGTCTGGGACGGCGGCGGCAGCGGGAGCTACAGCAACAGTTACAACCCCAGACATGTTCCTCCCCTCCGCGTTCCTGCGGTGGTAACGGGAGAGTAAAAAGTGTGTGTGTAGGAATGATTAGAATGACCCCGCGGAATAAGTAGCCCACTGGCAACGGGAGTTTGCCCCTGCCTTGACTTAACGTTGGAGGTACTCTGGTCCAGTGGCTACTGTCCTCCACTGGCAGAGCAGTAACTTTGTTTGTTTCACCAGTTACACACCCCTCTGTACTGAGCAACACCGTTTTCTGCCAATTACTTCTCCTGTAATTGGTTCTCTCTTTTAAGTCTCAACGGAGTTGCAGCAAAATTGCACGTTGTTTAACGAAACAGGGTGGGATTGCAGCTAGATTACTAGCGGTGACATTTCGCTGTTGGCTTAAAAAGAAAGCAGCATTTTTCCCGGCTTGCAAAGAACTCTTAAATGGATCCTGTTGAAATAGTTGTTTGTCCTGCCCTTTTCAGTCCTGGATTGATACATTTTCCTGGGATGGTAGACCCAGACAGCCCAAGAAAATACATACAGTGTTTCTTGGTTTTGTTTTCTTTTGTGTATTTCAAATATTTGTGTACTTCCTATTTGGCTACCTTAACATCTCATTATTTAGGACTAAGAAAATAATTTTGTCTTTCCTCTGTTTTTTTTGTAGCCAGTGGCACTATATGCTGAGATGCCAGACCTGCAAAGGTATTTGTAGGGAGCCAAGTGTTCCCATACCATGTTAAACACCCAGTGCCAAGAGTGGAAGTTGCATACCTGTCAGCTGCTTCCGTTTCATATATGGTCAAGGATAAATTAGAATTTAGGAAAGGAGTTCCCAGTAGCTCTGTGCCATGTGATGGAGGATTTGTTCCAAACCAAACATTAAATTTCCCTCCTCTCTGCTGCATTTCCTGCTTCTGTCACAATTAGATGCCTGTGGGAGCTTGGGACTGAATAATTTAAGTTATGCGTTTTGCATTATCCTCTGCTGTTCAAGTATCTCCATTGTTTGGAGATCTGGTATCCTTGGTGTCTCTTTCCCTGGTCCTGGATGCATGTCCATCCACGGTCCAGTCTGCTGTCCTTAGGGGTGCTCGCTGTTCTTGCCAGGCCCTCCACTAGGCTTGCTCTGATTCAGCAGAAGACTAATCATCGTTTTGATGGCTTGGTTACTGGATTTAAGCTGTTAATTCCGGTACAGGTTTTTCAGGCTTTTAGATGTAGTGTGAAGTAAGTAGCAGGACAGTGGACTCAGGGAAGGGAAGTAGACAGAGGAAAGTAAACACGTGATTTATGACGACAACACTATCGGGTCAATTTTTTCAGTCATCTGTAGATCCAGTCAAAATAACTGGATATTTTAACAGTGCATTTTGTATAATTTTAAATAATTGAAAATGCTGTGTTTTAACACAAATTTAAAACAATTTTTGGAATAGATTTTATAATTTCTTAAAATGTTTTCATTTCATTCATGTCTTTCAGGCTGAAGGTGGCCCATTGTAAGGGTTAATCGTCTGTCAAATATTTAATAACCAGAAAATTTCCTGCATTGTTCATGGTAAGGCTTATATTTGATATTGCACACTTAGTTATGCTGACACATTTAGAGTATTTCTTATACATTTTTTAGTATTAACATTTCCTTTAGCTGTAAGAGTGACTTCTACTGCAGTTGGATCATAAATCCCGAGTAAAGCTCGGCTTTATTCCTGGTGTAATGTACAGTGTTCACTGTGTTCAGTTTTGGGCCCCTCACTACAAGAAAGACATTGAGATTCTGGAGCGTGTCCAGAGAAGGGCAACAGAGCTGGTGAGGGGTCTAGAAAACAAGTCATATGAGGAGCGGCTGCAGGAACTGGGGTTGTTTAGCCTGGAGAAAAGGAGGCTGAGGGGAGACCTTGTCGCTCTCTACAACTACCTGAAAGGAGGTTGTAGCCAGGTGGGGGTCAGTCTCTTCTCCCAAGTAACAAGCGATAGGACAAGGGGAAATGATCTCAAGTTGGGCCAGGGGAGGTTTAGGATGGATATTAGGAAAAATTTCTTCACCAAAAGGGTTATCAAACACTGGAACAGGCTGCTCAGGGAAAGAGTTGAATCATGATCCCTGGAGGTATTTAAAAGACGGGTAGATGTGGTGCTTATGGACATGGTTTAGTGGTGTCTTTGGCAGTGTTGGGTTAATGGTTGGACTCGATGATCTTAAAGGTCCCTTCCAACCTAGACAATTCTATGATTCTGTGATTTACTGTGAATTGCAACTTCACAGGGAAGGTTTCCATTTTGGATAACTGAATCAATAAATATTTGAATAAATTACTATATCGATTAGAGCACCTCTGCTATGAGGACAGGCTGAGAGAGTTGGGGTTGTTCAGCCTGGAGAAGAGAAGGCTCTGGGGAAACCTTAGAGCAGCCTTCCAGTATGTGAAAGAGGCCTACAAGAAGGGTGGAGAGGGACTTTTTACAAGGGCATGTAGTGATAGGATGAGGGGTAATGGCTTCAAACTAGAAGAGGGTAGATTGAGGTTAGATATTAGGAAGAAATTTTTCACTGTGAGGGTGATGAGGCACTGGAACAGGTTGCCCAGGGAAGTTGTGGATGCCCCATCCCTGGAAGTGTTCAAAGCCAGGTTGGATGAGGCTTTGAGCAATCTGGTCTAGTGGGAGGTGTCCTTGCCCATGGCACGGACATTGGAACTAGATGATCTTTAATGTCCCTTCCAACCTAAACCATTCTATGATTCTGTGATTGATACAAAAAATTATCTTTTATAAATAACTATATGTACTGTAAAGTGTATAACCTAGGGAAAGACCTTTATGTATTCACAATTTTAAAAGAAGTTTAAGAGTAATGCTTTTATAATCTGAAAGGGTTTTTCTGGTCATATTAAGCAAAAAAAAAATTATTTGGCAATTCCTTTAGTGTGTAAATGACATCAGCTGTTGGGATTTTATGATTTAGACTACTTTATACTAAAAATTACAAAACTTTCCCTTATTATTTTCAGGAGTTTTTCATCAGTATGTCTGAAACCATTAAATATAATGACGACGATCACAAAACTGTCTTCCTGAAAACATTAAATGAGCAACGTTTAGAAGGAGAATTTTGTGACATAGCCATTGTGGTTGAAGATGTTAAATTCAGAGCACATAGATGCGTCCTTGCTGCCTGCAGTACCTACTTTAAAAAGCTCTTCAAAAAACTGGAAGTTGATAGTTCATCAGTAATAGAAATAGATTTTCTTCGTTCTGATATTTTTGAGGAAGTTCTCAATTATATGTATACTGCGAAGATTTCTGTTAAGAAAGAGGATGTAAATTTGATGATGTCTTCAGGCCAGATTCTTGGTATTCGATTTCTGGATAAACTCTGCTCTCAAAAACGTGATGTATCCAGTCCTGAAGAAAACACACAGTCCAAAAGCAAGTACTGTCTAAAAATAAACCGTCCTATGGGGGAACCTAATGATACTCAAGACGATGAGGTGGAAGAAATTGGAGATCATGATGACAGTCCATCAGATGTGACAGTGGAAGGAACTCCCCCAAGTCAGGAAGATGGAAAATCACCTACCACTACCCTGAGAGTGCAAGAGGCGATTCTGAAAGAGTTAGGAAGTGAAGAGGTTCGAAAAGTAAACTGCTATGGCCAGGAAGTAGAGCCTATGGAAACAACTGAATCGAAAGACTTAGGATCTCAGACCCCTCAGGCTTTGACGTTTAATGATGGCATAAGTGAAGTGAAAGATGAACAGACACCAGGCTGGACCACAGCAGCTGGGGATATGAAGTTTGAGTATTTGCTTTACGGTCACAGGGAACACATTGTTTGTCAGGCTTGTGGTAAGACCTTTTCTGATGAAGCACGATTGAGAAAACATGAAAAGCTACACACTGCTGATAGACCATTTGTTTGTGAAATGTGTACAAAGGGCTTCACCACGCAAGCTCATTTGAAAGAGCACCTGAAAATACACACAGGTTACAAGCCTTACAGTTGCGAGGTATGTGGAAAGTCTTTTATTCGTGCACCAGATCTAAAAAAGCATGAAAGAGTTCACAGTAATGAGAGGCCATTTGCATGCCATATGTGTGATAAAGCTTTCAAGCACAAGTCCCACCTCAAAGACCATGAAAGAAGACACCGAGGAGAGAAACCTTTTGTCTGCAGTTCCTGCACTAAAGCATTTGCTAAAGCATCTGATCTAAAAAGGCATGAGAACAATATGCACAGTGAAAGAAAACAAGTTACTGCAGCCAATTCCATCCAGAGTGAAACAGAACAGTTACAGGCAGCAGCTATGGCTGCTGAAGCAGAGCAGCAATTAGAAACTATAGCTTGTAGTTAAAAACTAAAGCAGAAACTTTAACAGAAATAATATAAGAAATTAAATTGAACAAGATCTATTGTTGGTATATACGTTTAGACTGAGAATTATCTTTTCAAGAAAACATATTTTTAGAGGATTTGAATGCTGTATAGGAACACATAGCATTGCCTGGTTAGGTATTTTAAAACATTTCAGAGATGGGATATTCTTAAAATATGAAATTGGTTTTTTGTCATTAGCAGTATAATGCACTAATACCTGATTTAATTTGAGAATATGATCGAGTTCTCTAAAAAACAGGGGTCATCACCAGCTGATGTTTTGTTTCATCCACTGGAATACTGCATACGATGTAAACATCGGAATCAGTGAGTTACGTTTAAAAATGCTGAGATCTCAGAAAATCACAACCATGGAAAGGAAATACGTGTTTTTCATAATCGTGAAACTGTTATACCTACAATTTTTGAGAAACAGATGTTGATTCCCTGAGCTTTTTAGTTCCTCCTTTTTTTCAACTGATGTAGGTGCTAGAGGTTGTTACAACAGAGTGTAAGGGAGGATGGTGATCAAAATGAAATTGCTTCTTATTCCATCCCCTCAGATATCCTCTTATTTTAATCAAGGTGGCAAGTTTAATGAAATACTTGCTTTCCTGAAAAAAATGCATTATTCACAGTGGTCCTGGCTGGCAAAGCAGAAGGGTCGTGGCATTCACGAGTCCCGTCTGTGGAGAAAAGAGTTTGCCTTGTTTGTTTCTATGTTCATTCTTGTGCAGGCCCCCGGAGATGGGACAGAGCCACGAAGGAAAAAGGGTGCAGCGTGGAGGAGGAGATATTTTTCTTGCTCAGACCCAGTAGAAATTAGTTAAAGCTAATACAGCCTGAGGCTGTAGTTTTTATTATGCAGCTTTCAGTTCACCTGACCTAGCAGAGCTGAGGCAAAGGAGTGTTTCTGGCAGCACAGGAGGAATAGCTGCACTGGCGAGTGACCGGGTGTCACTGCCAGAGCTCTGCAGCTGCAGAGCACAGCCATGGGCTATCACATATCTGCCCACAGTGTTCAGGCTGGGTTTTGTGTCATGGCTGGTCATAGCAGCTAATAGGTCCTGGTCAAGTTTAAAAACTTCTGCCTTCTGGGACAACGCCTCTCAGCAAGAGAGAGAATTCAGTGAGTGATTTCAGTCATAATTGATCCAGAATCAGTGTTCGCTAGTAGTCTGTTACTTAGAGTTGCCTATTTTTTTTTCAGACAAGCTGGGGTAGATGCTGCTAATTTAACTGTTAACTCAGAGTCAACCAATTACGTGGTCTTTGGATTGCAGTCTGCTACATGTAGTCAACAAGAGAAGACACAGTAACAGTGGTAATGTAATCCAAAGGATTATCGAGCCTTTGTTTTATATTTGTAAATACTACAACTGTTGTCAAAACTTCATTTGAAGTTGGAATGGGAAAAAAAAATGCACTCTTGGGCACATGGTTGAGTAACATTGGTCACTTGCGATACTTATAGCATATGAAAGTGTTAGACCAGTTTCTGGTAAGTTACTGTGTGGTAGAACACATCTTGCTTTTCTAAATAGAAATTGAAAATAGCGTTTTTGGAACTGTTATATGGAACTTTGATTATTGTTTTTTGTTTGGTTGGGTTTTTTTACAGCTTCATTTTATTCATGTACTCATCAGGTTAAGCAGTTATCTTAAAATGCCAATAATTGTTTGAAAGCTGGTCTGTAAATGAAACATGAACTTAATATTTTAGAAAATGTAAACTTTGGACCTTTACCAATATATTTTTTTAAAATGTTGCTTCATTTTACATTCAGTAATATTAGTTTGTAAACAAACTATACATTTTGTATCTGTGCAACATCAGAGGATGTGTATTCATTGCATTTTATTGGTTCTCTTGAGGAACATGATAAATGACCATTGTTAAAATGTTTTACTGTATATGATCATAGATATAAAGATAGTAGGTCCAAAATGGGATCTACTTTTTTTTCTAAATATATTAGCCTTGCTATGTTTTCTTATCTAAAATTGTGTTTGCTTTTTCTTAGATGATAAAATTGGGTTGATAAGCCTGTACAAAACAGATCTGTTGTGATAAGAGTTCAAAAGTGTAAAAGACGAAGAAAGTAAATTTTCTCTAGGTCTTCTATGAAGAGTGGAAGAAGTAATGAGCTTGAATTACGGCAGTGAACATTTACATTAGACATTAGGAAAACCTTTTAAGGAGTTGAGTAATGAATTATTAGAACAGAATGCCTGGGGAGGCACTGCAATCTCCAGTAGTGGTGATATTCAAGAACGGGTTAGACAAACATCTGTTAGGAATGGTTTGAATATAGTTAATTCTGCCTTGAAGCTGAGGGATAAACTAAATAACCTCTCAAGAAGAACCTCATTGTTTTTTTTAGAAAGTAATAAATGAAAATGGAGCTCACTGGGACAGCAGACGCTTGAATGGAAAGACAGAGCTCAAGGCTTACAGTTAAAGAAAATTGCCCTCTGACATTTGAGCACAAGCAGTCAGGCTGTGCGTTTGAAATTGTTATTAGAAAAGCAGGCTTGCATTAAAAGACACACAACTGAAAGTGTGATAACATTGTGTTTTACATGAGAGTAAATTTTGCTATTGTTAAAGCTTACAGCTGTAAGTTACACGAGGTTACAGCTATAAGGGTTGCATGATGTTTGTGGCTTTTTAAAACTGGGACAGATTGATACATACTGTAATACAAAAGTGTGCAGAGGCAGGAACAAATGTTAGTCTCACATTCCTTGGACAGGCATAAACACCTTACATGAGACTTGGCCTTAACAGTCTGTCACAGGAAAAATTCAGTGAAACCAGTGGAATTGCTCCCATGTCAAAGGTTTTGAAAGGGGCCTCAGCCCCTTACTAGTATTTAGCTGCTTAGAGTCAGAAGACTGCTGTATGTTCCTGAGACCAACAATGACAATATTGATCAGGAAGGCAAAGGCTCAGTTGGTTTTGTGAAGCTGAGAATTTTATTGGTAATTTCTACTACTGCTATCTGTTTTAAGGATGTGAACTTACTTTAGTTTTTCTGTTTTTCAAAAGCCAACAGATAATTTTTTCTTCCCTTCCCAATTGTTTTTATTCAAGATAGGGAGAAGGCCTAGAATACATAAGCTTAAAGTTTTGGAAGAGGTTTTAGAAAGGAAGTGTGGAGGTAACCTTAGCTGTACATTATTGTTAATGTGTTCCAAATTAATTCTATTCATTGTGTACATTCTGAAGGGATGTTAGCTTACATGTGTTGAGGGCCTCTATGTGACGTTCAGGTAAATCTGTGCATCTTAAGACTCTATTGCTCTCAGCTGTCTCCTGTCTGTGCTGGAAGATGCCGTGTACAGAAGCAAATGTATGTCAGCTCCAAGCCACGAAGGTTTTCCAGCATGATAAACTGTAAGCTATGAGCTGTGTTGATTGAGGAATGGGCAAATTTGTATTTTTGCTTTATAAGGATGGCAACTTATTTCAGAGCTTATGAGACAGTGGATGAAATTCTGTCCATTTAATGGGAAATTGCCTGTTGACTTTACTGGGGCCAGACTAGCCTACTATTCCTAACAAAGTTTCCAACAGTGGGCAAATTAGCTAATTGGTGTTTGTGCAGAAATGACAGAATGCTATAGAAACATAGATGGCTAAAATAACATCAGGTATGAATTAATTGTTTTTCTCAGAATTAAGTAGCAAAAATACCATGCATGGAATTAGTCCTAAACATGCACTTCTCCATCTATGCTTTGTGAAATTGGAGTCAGTTATGTCTTTAATATACACAGGATAGCAAAAACTTGGTTACTTTTTTGGCTTATACTGAACGTCTTGTCCATGTTAGGATGTTAGGTGACCAAGTGGCTTCAATGGAACTCTCCGTGTATTGGAGTTAAGCATACAAATAGGTGTTTGCATGACCAGGGCTTACATGTATATAACACAGCAACAGGTCAGCTGACGTGAAATGAGGTTCTTTTGGTGATCCAAATGGGTCTATAAGGTCAATACCAGTTGAGATGCTAAACCAAAGTCTTCTCTGTTGCAAAAAGATCTAAATGCTAAGGAAATATAATCATTTAGTTAAAAGGCTTTGTGCTTTAAAAGGCTAAATAACTCAGAGTGAGAAGAAATATTTGAAATAAGTACTTTGCTATTCTGTGATCTTAAAAATAGTGTGCATTTTTAGTAAAGAGAAAAAGGAACAAAGAAAACACGTTTTGAACTCTGGTATCTGATTAATTTCCGATCCAAATTGTGTTAGCCATGGGTATGCTGCTTAGCCATGGGTATGCTGCTGGTTATTTGGCACAACTCAGTTTGGAAACTGTAAAAGTTCAGGAAAGAATACCTTCCAGCCCTTCTCCACTCCCCACTCCCTCTTACCAATATTTAAACAAACATTAGAAAATGAAGCAATTCACACTTGGGCACTGGTGTTTTCATTTTTCCACTTTAATCTTTTAAAAGGGTTTAGACGTGGAGATCAGAGTTTTAGAGGTTGTTCTGTGAAAGAGAATGCCTTGTGCTTCAGTAGCAAAAGTTTGAGTTCAGCTTCTATTTGTTCATGTAAGCTACAGAATACTAAATACTCCTCAAAATCTTGCCATTTAGGCACCCAAACTGGAGTTCTTTTGAAGATAGGGCCCCAGTTTTCTAATCTAGAGATTGTCTTCATGATTCCAGTCAGTAAGGGTATTTAAATTAATTGAGTTAGGTGAGATATGGAATAAAATATCAGATTATATCAGAAAGTCTACCCTAAGCTTAGAGTATTTTTAGGGACAGATTAAATCTTTTATCAATTTAGACACCTCTCTGTCCTACAGAAGAGACAAAGCATTTCTGAAACAAAATACATCTACCACTAACAGCATACAACTTTTCTGAATGTAAGCATTTACAGATTGGTACAGAATAGGATAATTCCAGCTAAAAGGTAAAGACAGTTCTAAGAAATTTTCATCTTTTTCGGTTAGTCTATAGATCCCAGTAGTATGCCCAATCAGCCAGAAACGTGCATGTTTCATTAAAAATTCCATTACAGCAGTTGTTCTGTCATTTATCTCCATATAGACCTAAAACAATTATAGTAACGTTCTTATTCATTTCAGAACAGATGGAGGATTTCCATGAATAGATTTTGTTAAATATGTGTCATAAGAGTCGAGACATCTCTTTTCAGGAATGATTTTTAAATGTAATACAAGAAATCTGAAATAATAGAATAGCTAAAAATAATGATTTATACAATATTGATATGTTTTCCAATGTATTTTTCTCCACTGTTCTTTTATTTCTTTTTTTTTTTGTTTGCAGACCCTGCTCCTTTAGATATTTGTAGACCTCTGAAACTTTATGAACTTCAGCAGTTCTAATATAAACAGCACTAGAGCTTTTTAAAATAGAAATAGACTTTTGAAGTCTTACTGTTTTGGGTTTTTTTTAATAATCTGTAGCTAAGCATCTAATTTTTTTATAGATAAACTTGAAAAACATGTAGACCATATGAATAACGTTGTAACACATCTGACCCTGTTCAGTATATGGATATCAAAAAGCATGGCCAAAGCAGGACTTCTGGATACCTATATCCCAGTTGCCTTCCAAGATATTCTTTTTTTTTTTTTTTTGAGGTCTGTAGTTCTTTAAAGAACACAAGTTTGTAAAATGAGTGGTACTAACAAATTGAAATTCTTACTGAATGGAGATGCCAAATGTATTTTCTTTTTAATAATACTGAGCCATTTTGAATAAGTGTATAAGACACTAACTACATATGCATATTATACATTTAAATAGATTTAAAGCTGCATTTTAACGCAGAAGTAAAAGAAATTAATGGATATAATGCATTGAATATAGATAATCTTTATGGAATAGTAAAATCATGAGTTATGAAAATTGATAATTTCAACTTTTTCACCAAAGCATAAAAACACTCTTCTATTTTAGAAAAACTTATTTTCTGATGCAAACCCATTCTGTTAAAAACAAAAACCAAAAAACCTGAAACCCTACAGTGCTTACATTTGTATTTTTATGACCTCCTCACCATGGCCTGTTTATGCATTTGAGTAATCTGCATATGCAAGCAAATTAGATGCGGGGAAGTTCAATTCTTAGAATATTTTAAAAGACAAAAATACTCCAAGTGTTCATTCTTCACTAATAAAGATCCATTTTTTTAAGGGTCAAGGGTACCACAAGCAGTGCTTACAGGAACAAACCGTTGTAGTGGCATTGCAGATGGCTCAGAGAAGAGGATGCAGTATGGTAGAATTCCACTCTGAGATCAAAAACTCAATTCTTTATAAATTGGAAATGGTAGTGACATGAGATCCTGTGTAACTTCAGACAGGAGTTCCTCTTCAAGGGAAGTTACCAGATGCTTTATGTCTGTTCCGTACTCGTCATCAGCGTAACTGGGGTTTGCAGAGTAGAGTTTTCAGGACTATGTCTTTAAAGATATTAGTGGGTTCTATTTTGCGTACTGTTAAAGCTTGTTCACATGTTTCTTTTGTGTTTAAGATTGCATGAGCAAAGTTAAGGAGAAGACTTGGAGTAAAAGCAAGAATATACTGTGAAAAATGTTCTAAACATTGTATTTATTAAACTCTAATACAAATTCTATGCAAATTTTTATTGAATGTATGGTGCATTATATTTAAGAACATGTTTTCACTTGCTTAAGAAGTCAGTAGCCTCAGATGATAATTTGTTGATTTGTTTTGATTACCTTAACCTCCAACATTTAGAATCAGTGTATAGATTTATTTTCTGCTGTGTACAAAAGCCATGAAGTATCTGTTCATACAGCTCTATTACACTAGAAATATCTAGTTATACTGACTGTCTATATCTAACCAGCATTTAACCCTTTTTTCTTTATGCTAGGGGATCCATCTTCTTTGTATCTCAAATAAGCCCATTATCATTCCCCCATTTCCTGTTACAAACTTACAGAAGTTTTCATGTGATGTGCTCTAGGACATTAAGGAATGTTTTCTCAGATGGCAATAGGATTTGATCTGATTACTTTGCAAAGACATAAAGAGAATAGAAAGTGGCTTCTTCTGTATGAAAAAAGTAGTTTGCAATGGAACATTTCTCTATATTTATTTCAAAACTTAAGCATTGCTTTTTATTTGTTTCTATTCTGCTATAAAGCTTTTTTTGAGAATACAGTCTTCTAAAGGCATAGCAAAGTACACTTTGTATGGTAAAGCTTAATTCTGCTGAAAGAGTGTGTCTTGTTACTTCTCCCCTTATTTTCTGCTCATAAAGGTGTCTGGTAAACTTATGTGTCAATGCAAGGTAAGTCATGAATGTATTCAGGCAGGAGCAGGGATGAGGGTAAAGAGGGAAGAGGAAGGAGCTGGACCTTCTCTCTTCAGTTGTAGTGAAATGAGTGACAGCTTGCTCTGTCTTGCATAGTCAACACCTTAAAGTTTGTCTTGTCTGGCCAAATCTCATTACTAAGTTATGTTCTTTTATTCTTGTTGAATTTTTTCTATTTGAGGACTTTTCAGGGTGGAGAGGTTCAAGTGAAGCTGAGAAGAATTTCACCTATTTCTCCAGGTAGAGTTTACAATGCATAGGACTATGGTAGAGCTAATATTCTGATTACTCATTAATATACACTAATAGCACTAATGATATTAGGTGCTATTTTGTTAACAAACTAATGGCTGTTAGCTTTGGTCCAAATATGATCTATTCTCAGTGTTCTTAGAGCACAGGAACAGGCTAAGCACTCTTTTTAACTCAAACCTGTTTGTCTATCGTAGGTGATAACAAAAAGGGAGAAGTAATGCATCAAGGCAGTAGGCTTCGTGTCCAAGGTACAGCTAAATGACAAGATGCTTCCCTGTTCATAAGTTAAGGGAAAAGCTAAACAAGGTCAAGGCATCCGATCCATGGTGATTTAAGACAACCAAAGTTGTGGTTGCTGCAGTTTATTGTAATTCTTTTGCCTGCAGTAGCTCTCATGCAGTGTCTCAGTGAACCACTTCATGAGAGCTGAAGCACCTGAAAACTAGTAATTGTTTTGAGGCATTTTTTTCTTAACCTTCTTAGGAGCCCTATGTGATTGCCTTAGTGCTAGGGTCAGTGGAAGAGCCGCCCCAATTTTGATCAACTTTGGCTGTTGTGGAACTGCCTCCTAAGAGCAGCGTTCTGTTTTGCCTGCCATAGTAAAACTGCAAATTGTTGCTAAGAGGGGTAATCTCGTTCTCTCCTTTCCTCTCTTGCTGTTACCTTTTGCACCTGTTTCCACTGTCTTGTCTGCCTCAGATTTAATGGCTTTTGTGGCTTTAGGATAAGCCAGTTGAGCGAGTTTCTATAACAAAGCAATTCAGTGGTTGAGTGAGTTGGTTTTAGGTTGACCTACCTTGTTGAACCAATTCATTAGATTTGATCCAAGGTAAGTGACAGGCGCACATAGCTAGAGTTAGGAGAACAAATGGAGCAGGACTTGGCCAACTTTGGCATCCCGTTGAATACAAGATGATGAAACACAGCACTTGTTGCAAAGTGTTTGTGAGAAGCAACCAGGCAACAGAAAGGACCAAACATAACTCCTTTGCAATAACCACTGGTGGTAGACTTGTGGGATTTTAAAGAGGGAGATGTGTGTGCTTCATTTCTGCTTTTTCAGGAGAACAGAATTTGGGGTCTGGATTTGTGGGAGCTTTTGTTTTCTTTCCTTTTTATTATTTAAATTAATCTAATCCTGTTTGCCTCATCCAACAATCCTGCAAAGCCTTGAATTGTGACAAATTTTTAAGGTTAAGGAGAAAAGAATAGTTATAAAAGACAATCGGTATTTAATTCACTGAAGGACAAAACTGTGACTCCAAAAGGATGAAAAATTATATTTTTGCAACATAGGTTAATGTTTACAAGTGTTGGAAGTAGGTAATATTCACTTCATGCTTATTTAGGTCTATTTTAGATCACTTACTGTGTAAAAATGATCAAACAATCTTTTTAGTTATTGCAAATAATATATATTCAAAATATAGGGATAAATTCTGTATTTCATAAGGTGATGTCAGTCAGATTGATTTCATGCTAGGGTTTGGTTTTTTATTTTTTCTGTCCAGTTTAGGCTTCTGTGGTAAACTAATTTTTTAAATGATTGATTTTTATTTCTTTCTGGGCATAAATATGAATCCATTTGAAGGCCTGAATATAAAAATCATAGGTGTTTTTACATTTCCATTTAGTACTTCAGATTAAGGAGTTTTAAATGTAGTTCTTCAGTTGTGTAGCGGAGGCTGTGGAAGGCATTCTTTTTCAAGAGTTGCCTTCTTTCAGTGAAAAATTCTTCCCTGGAACTGAGTTCTGTTCTCAGATATTTCTCATAGTTTTCTCTGCTTTACTTCTCACAAGACTTTTTTTCCCCCCATCTGAAGTAACAATATTTGAATGTTTTCTTTTTACAAGATGCCTTATTTTATATTAGAGCTATTATTGATGTTGTTATTTTACGCAGTAGTATTTTACTAATTCATCCAGATTTTCCAGTAAGATTTATAACAATCATGGCCACTATATTCGTGCTCTTGATGTGTAAAATAGAGCTTAAACCAGGATTTTGAGACATAAACTTTGTAATGTTGCTGTAAAGTTTCAATCTTTAACTTTTCAGCACTGTACATGAAACCTTATACCCCTGAAAAGCAGTAAGATCTCATTGAATGCTTCTGTGGGAGACACTTGATTTTAAAAAAAAAAAAAAAAAAAGATGTATTCTAACTTTGTTTCTGGAATTCTTGATCTTAAATCAAATAAAGGAAAAGAGTTCAACTGTCTACTTGGCAAAAAGAAAGGAGCAGCTATACCCTTTTTAGATGGGATAGAGGTCTGAAGATAACTGGGCTTATTTACTGGAGTAACAGTTATGTACGGCTATGCACATAGTAACAATTAAAACCTACAGTTTTTAAAGTGCGTGACAGGCAAGTTTGCTTGTGCTAGAGTTTGGCCATTCGGTCTGCAAAAAAACCTGAACTACATCAGAAACTCTTGAAAATGTCATGACTGCCATCATAAATAGAGATATGTTAGACAGAAATGTTTTAAAGTTAACAATTACCCATTTGAAGAGGTTAGTAAATGTTTTCAATATGAAACATAGGTTTAATTTTCCACTTCAGTAATTAACTTTTCTTTATCCAGTTGTATGACTTTCTTGTAGGTCTCCAATTGTTCCAAGGACAGATTAATTGCAGTCAGAGGGGAGCCCTGATTTGATGAATCTGATAAATTCTGCTAGAGTAGGGATGTTGTATTGCAGATACTTTTCAGTTGGACATGGATTATGCTCTGTGAATCTTGCTAACCTATTTTAAAGTTTTGATACTCTACTGGTTTAAATCCTTTCTTTTGTAACAAGGTTGATGTTTTCAACCATAATTTACAATTCCTATATTTATCTTATTTGGCCAAGTTGTTTAATTTTTAGCCATGCACGATGAAATCCGCATCCTTTTGACTCTGTGGGACAAGTTAGGAAACTGCATTGTGTATTTACTGTTTGTGTTTTATATTGGTGTAATTCAGTATACTTTCCCATCCTCAGTTCTTGAGCAATCTAAGCTGTTCAGTACCATGTTAAAATGATTGTTATGATATTTACATTTTACATACCTTTGTTCTCTTCTTTGAGTGTTAAATTAAGCACGTAGTTTAATATTTAGGTTGTTTACATTTATCAAAATGTTATATCTGAATTTATTGAGGACTTTAATGAAATAGTATTTTCTTACAAGTTTGGAAATGTCTTCATTTATTTGAAAGCTGACTTTTCTTCTCCTTAGCTCACTGGCTAGCCATTTTGACGTGGGTCTTAAATGCTTCTTTGCTTCTGTCCTTTTAAGTTCTTTGAAGACTTTAGCATATGCCTAATTTTGTGACTTGTGTCAAGTTACACATACCAATAAGCTGTGGTATGAGCAACACTTTTTATAGAAAAGAGGAAGACACATGCAAAAATATTAATTTTTAGTTTAACAAATGTGTTGTCGTGCTGGTAGAACAGAAGAGGTTTGAAGGTGAGAATTTTACTTGCAGCAGATTCCCAACCTATCCTAGGAGTCTAGCATGGTGCAGAATGGTATGGCCTTGCCTGTGCCATGAGTTCATGGTTGTATGTGAGGTCTTTTAAAATCTCTTCCTGTGTTTCACAGTGTCTCTGCTAGATCCAGAGTCATTAGCCAAGGATTTGACTGGACTGAATTTCTTGCTGTATAAAAGAATTCCTGTGTGATCTAAAGGCTCTGAATTTTGGACTGTGACTCATTCATCTGTCTCAGTGAAGGGACTGTTTGCCTACAGAGGTGTGGCAGGTGGGAGCAGCAATTACTTTAGCTCCACTGATTTTTGCACAGTCATATATGTAGTAATGTTTTAGGTGAATCATTCAGTCTTGTATTTAGGCGTCCTAAATTTATCAAGGTCTTTGTTTCGTATTGGTTATTTTTTGCTTTGGGTTCAGCTTCTTTGTAATTTTGACTCCCATCTATAACATAAAGATACCAATTAACTTCTTATGGGATTGTTGGAAGATAATCATAAACAGGTGCAAGGCATTCAGATATTGTTAGGGTGGGGATGTAATCAGCTGGAGAGGTTCCCTAGATGGAAGTGGGACTTTTGGGATCTCTTTACATGCTGTGGGAAGTCCTGGTGTGGACTCATCTTTGTGATATTTAAAAAAACAAAACAAAAAAACCCCAAAACTGTAGAGCTGTTTCTTCTAGACTCTTATCTAAAATTTATCCATGTTTGTAAATCTCAGCCCTGGACTACTATTCAGTTTATCAGATTAATTAAGAAAAATGAATAGACTAATGTATTGAAACTCTAATGGCCACGTTTATCTTTAATAGTATTCACTTTTTCCTGTCTCTGGAAATGTTGCATGTTCTTGCTGCTGGCTTTCAAGGTCTCATGTCTTTGGCTGCTGAAAATCTGTGCATTGCTGTTCTGCTGGAGTACTCATGGAAAGGTAACTGGCTTTTCATTTACTTCGTTTTTCAGGAGAATGGTACTTCTGCCAGTTTGGATTTTTCTCTTTTCCCTTCTGTGTTTATTCCCTACATGTCTATTAGAGGTGTATCAATCACAGAGGTGTTAATTGTTCTAGTCTAAATCTAGGACACTGAATATTATGATCCCTGCAATACAAATTGCCATTTGACACTTCAAATATTCATCTAAATAATGTTAGATACTTCTTGCTGACACTCAGTCACAATTATTTCCTCTAAACCATTTCCTTGCAGTTTCAAATGTAATATATTACACCTTGGTTAGTAAAGATTTTTATTGTTAAGCCTAACCATAAAATAATCAGTGACTGTAATTGCTTTTTGAAGACCATTATGATAGTACCCTGTTTAGCAAAAGACATCAAGTAGTTCAGGCAATTTACTGATCATATTAATCTTCCCTCTCAAAGAGCTAGGTTTGATTATTAATGTTGATGTATGTGAGGAAATAGAAGAAAAAAAATTGCTCGGAGCTAGTTCATTCTCAAAGTAGGGGAGAAGGCTTTTTTTTATAAAATAAAAAATTAGCATTTAATAAAGACATAACAAAATCTTTTTGATTATCTCTTTTTATCTTTATATTATTTTATGATTAAAAGCTTTCATTTGTATTTAGGTGATTACTTGCAAGTGATTCTTCCAGAAACACTCAGATGCCTACCTGTAAAATGTTAGCTGTAAGTTTCTGTTAATAAAACATTGAAGCATTGAACATCTTCAGGTAAAAATGGCTTCTTCCTTAAAACATGTTTGCTAAACTTTTGAATCTATGTGACCAAATAATTGTTTTCAGCTCCATTAGAATAAAGGATTTACTTCAGATTTAAAACCACAGAATTACAAATAGCAATGGATGATTTAAAGTGACATCAGTCAACTTGGTTTTTGTAGCTGTCTAAAAATGTTAAAGTTAACTGTTAAAAACGTTAGAGCTCTTAACAAAGTACCCTCTAAGTAAGTCAAGACTTCAAAAAAAATCTTTGGAGATATATACTCAAGAATTTTTAAGTCTCCTAGTGTTATACAGAAACTATAAATTCCTCACTCAAACAGTAAGAACTTAAATGATACACAAGGCAGGGACTCTGTAATCACTGTTAAAAATATATACAGATGTTTTTGTAAATGCTTTCATATTTTCTATTTCATAGAAGTTGATGGTACATCTTTAAATGAACAAGGCCATGTATTGTATTTTAATGATATAACCTTATTTTTACCATCGTGCTCCATTCTCAAGGGCTTTTTTTTTTGAATAACTGGGCATAACTGATGTTGTTTTCCACTGATCAGAAGTTGAATGAGAATAATTATTAGTGCACTGTTTGTTTTGGTTGTTGTACTACATTAACTGCACATTTTTTTGAGGTGATGATTCACTACAGAACTCTGTCCTGTGCAGTTATTTCAGTGTTTTTTGTACATTTGAACTTGTGACCAAATCTGAAATGAAAAAAAATAATTAAATGAAAAAAAGAAGCCCAAGATACTTTTTGATAACATCTTTTCCTCTGTCAGAAAACATTAATTTCTGCTAGCTTTTAATTTGAGCAAGAAAATTAAAGACTCTAAAATAAAATATGCCTGTTTTGGGTAATTTATTAGATTAAATACAGAAAGCAGTTAAAGAAAGATGTGTGTACAACATTATTGTTAATGACCTGTATTCTTTCACCAAAATGTATCAAGTTGAAGATATCCGCCTAGAATTTTACAGGTTACTTACAGACCTTCAAATCACTGCGTCATATTTATTGTTTTGAAAATCTTTTAACAAGCTGCTCCACCATCTCGAAACCCACTCCCTTAGAAACATACATCTAATTTCTTTTGAGGTTGTATGTAATAGAAATATATCCAATAGATTTTTATTTTATTTTTTTTTATAAAAGTGGATTAACATCATTTTTCATGACGGCTGAATTTCCATTGAACACATGAATCAAATATGTAGGGGCCACATAATGTATACGTCATAAAAAATGCCAGTGCAAGTTTTCCTACAGTCTTTCCAAAATGTCTATCAGTCCTGGTTTTCTAAAGATTATAGGGTATCCTTGATCCATCTATTAAGAATGCTGAATATTGCTGACTGTAATCTTTTCTGCATTTTATGGGGGATACTTGCACTAGAAATTATTCTAATTCAGTACATAGATATTCTGTTAGTTCTCAGATGTAAGGTGGATGAGAACGATGATAAATGAAAAGAGGATAGATTAAAGATTTTTGAAGTAACATTCTTAGAGGGAACACCATTTCTGAGCAGTCAGAGGTATAATGTTCAGGTTATTTAATTCAGTTCCCATCTGAGAGAAGTGAAATTGAATCTCTGGAATATACGACAGGAGACAAACAAATGGCAATACAGAAGCTGAAACTGCTAAGGGGAAGATCTTGTGATAAAAGGAATATCCAGAAATCAGATAGTAGAAATGGTATGCGATGATGAATGTGGAAGGCGTTCCCAAGGAGAAATTATCTTGTATAGTGTTCCAAAAAAAGAAAAAACTGTCACCAGATGATTAGTTTGACTGTGGTGGTGATGCCATTCTTGAGTTCTTACTGAAGTATATAGGCAGAATTATTTAAGCAGGTCAGTGCTTTCCTCTATCTGTACTTTAAGTCCTTATTTGGAGACTTATAATATTCTAGATTTAACTGGAGAGTTCTGTGTCTATAAAATGCTTAACTATGAAAAGTATGAAATAGGCTTGTAGGAATATCCATAGGTTATGAACATGTGATTGGAAAATGTATTGCATATTGCAAAAATTTACATGCAAACATTCATGCTAAAACCATTTTTTTTTTAATCGACTTTCTCTAATTTGTACTGATAATTCAGTATTTTTCAAAATACCTCTTGCAGGTGTAGGCTTAAATGGGACAGTTAGTTTCTCTAAATTGTGTCACATCTGGCTGTTGTGCTCCTTAATTCTGTTGTAGAAGTTCAGGGTCCACAGGAACTCTGAGCGTGGGCTTTAGAAATAAAGGCAAATTAAATGTGAAATATAAAAGTTGATGGAAAACTTTAAGTTTTGTCTTCTCTCTGTGTTTACCCTCCTCTTCTTTATTTTATTACTTATTCATTAATTTATTTGTCTTTTGGCCTTGATGTCATCTTTTATATGCCGAAACATTCATGTTCTCTCTTAAATCAAAGTGCCTCTCTTCAGTGGAGCTGGGTTAACAGGCCTGTGAAATCACAGTATAAATTCCTCAGCATTTGAACCTTTGAAAACTAAAATACTGTGACAAAGTCCGGTGTCGCCGGAGCCTATTAGCCGGGCTGTTAGCTTGTGGTGAAAGCAGCGCACCCCGAAATGTCATGCAGGGGGGCTGTTGCCGAGAGGTAATTGGGAGCAATTAGCCGGTCTCCCTGCTGGGCAGACCGCTATTACCTTTCTCCTCTTTGCCCTTCCCCCTGCTGCCGCTGCAGGGCAACGAGTCGTGGCAGTGATGATTCCCTGAGAAGCGTGTGTGTGTGTGTCCGTCCGTGCGGGCGGTGGAGGCGCGGGGCCGCGCTGCGCCCGGGCCCCCTCCCCGCCCCGCCGCATTGTGGAGGGAGGGACCGCGGCCCGCGGCCGCCTCCGCCGCCGTGCGGGGGCCGGGCGCTGTCCGAGGTGCTGAGCCGTGCGGGGGCCGGGCGCTGTCCGAGGTGCTGAGCCGTGCGGAGACGGGAGCTGTCCGAGGTGCTGAGCCGCGCCGCACCCGTGCGGCACCATGGTGTTCGCTCCAGGTAAGGGCAGCCGCTTCTCGTGCCCAGCCGGGGGAGCCCAGCGGGAAGGCCCCGACCGTGCCGGAGAGCTACTCCGGAGGAGGGGGTAACAGCTGAACCGGAGCTGCCGCCGGGCAGAGACAGGCGGTTTCAAAGGAGATGGCTTAGCTTAGGATATGTTTAGCTGTGGAGTTGGAGGTTGTGAGGGTCACCCTGTGGGTCCTATCAGGGACAGGAGCCTCCTATACAAGTGTGCTGGGGACTGTGTTTGTCAGACTGCACAAAAGGGTCAGGAATGGGACAGGGCCTTGCACACACTCACTGGAGAGTGACTCTCCCCTGGCACCCACACTGGTGGCTGCCAATGAGACAATCTCTGAAACTCAGAGAGATATTTTACAAATTACAATACACACGTACACACACACACATACAAAAGTATTTGAATGGAAAAGAACAGAAAGTTTGTTCAGGCCAGTTTTTACTGGAACAAAATTGAAGACTTGAGCAGGAGCTCATGGCTAATGTGCGACCTTGCCTTATAAGGGTGCAGAATCTCTGCTGTGTAGTATATATGTGCTTACACCATAGAAGAAGGGAAGCTACAGGGAATCTGAATTGGACTTGGTACATTCTGATTGGAAATAGCAGTTTGTTGTTCAGAAAGGGATGAGAGGCCCAGTAGCTCTAGGAGATGAATGTAAGTCATGTATAATGTTTACTGAGATGACTTGCAATTAACTTCTTTAAAGATGTAGAACTGACAGTAAAAATAGTAGGTCAATAGAAAAGGGAAAGTAAAGTCTATAACTTGACAATGAGTAACTTAATACTTTTGTTTTGCAAAGCTAACAGAAATTTTGTCTTCCTTTGAAATTCTATATCCAGTCTGTGAACAGATAAGAATCCAAAAGCTTTATACCTTCATTAAAAAATTATTTTGGGGTTGACTTTGCTAACTCAACAACTCAACAATGTCTTAATTTTTTGATAACTTAATATCCATTTTCAACAACCAGAAGTTCATTTTGTCTCTTTAACTGCCCAGTTGCTGTCTAATTTGATACTTTCCCGTACAGCCTGTTCTGAAATTGGGACCAAATTATTTATCTTAATAGAACCAGCCACTGGTTTTTGTAGTACACCTTTCGGTATTAGTGTCTCTTTTCTGAACTCCTTTTATCTGACAGTCTGTCACCATTAACTGAACTAATTTTTGAAATGCACCATGGGACTGAAATACTGCAGGAAGAGATTACCTCTAAAATAATGAAAACATACTTATTTTCCCCAAAGGCTGACAATGAACAAACCCCAAATCTCATTAATAACTACATGAATTGTTCTTTTCACAACTCTAATCCATAAAGAAAAAAATCCGTCTTGTGTAGTCATTCTTCTATCTGCTTTTCACAAAGAAGCGCCCGCGGTTTCCTTGCAAATGTTGTCATAATATACATAGGATAGCTAAGTAGGAATTTGTAGAAGAGATGATAAAGCAATCAGAGGGGCTTGACAATCTCTCGTATTCAGACAGAGCAAGCCTGAGTAGATTGCATGTTTTTATTGCTTTTCTTCACTGTAAACCAGCCCTGTCCTGGCATTATCTCTTCTCCAGATATTTAAAAAAAAAATAATCAAGGTTTTGTACATCTTTAGCATCTTCATAGTACTTAAGGCTATATGGTATAGGAATTCTCTAAGTTTACTAAGAAATTGAATATGATTTCTTGACTCAACTTTGTGATTTTATCTCACTGTGATGAGTGACCTTATTTTCTGTTTCTTTATTTGTTGCGGAGGGAGGCAGGAGGAAGAAAAAGATTTGTCTAACTATAAATGGTTAGGCTCAGAATGGTAAACACCCTTCCAGGAGGGGTGTGGAAAAAAGAAAAGAAAGCAACAACCAAAAGGAGACTCTCTTCCAGAAAAAATAATGGAACTTGTTTATCTGAAGACAAAGATAAGACTTTTGCATATGAATAAGACGATGCTCTCTTCCTTAAGGTAGTGGATATGTTGTTGCTAACATGCTGTGTTTATAAACTGTTAAGTAGAAGCTTACCAAATTTAAATAAAGTTTAAACATACTTTTTAAAAGGTGAAGCCAACTCGCTATTGACTGAATAGATGCTTTCCTGTTAAGCTTCAGCTCTTTTCCATGAATTTTACAACCAGCTACTATGTAAAATAAAAACAAAACAAAACAAAACCAAACAAAAAAACCCAAAACAAAACAAAAAACCCAACAACAACAACAAACACCACCACCCCCCAAAACAGGCCTGGATATTAGTGAGACAGGTCAAAATTTTTACAAAAAGGCCACTGTTTCATGTTTAAAATTGGACTTTCTGGCTCATTGTAGACAGTATGTTGCTATTTACAGGTATGCAAAAAGCTGCGATTCATATGTGGTCTTTCTTCATACCCAGTGTTAATTAACTTTGAGTCTGTTCCAGTAAAAAGGAACTGAGAAAAGTACATTTTTCCTTACTTGGTTTAATCTGACTGGGGCTTCGTTGCACTTTGTTGTGCTAGTTGACTGATGATAGGTTGGTGTATAGGAAACACAATGCAAACTCTGAGATGCCTGGGAGTTCATTGCACCTGAGGGATTCCCACATGACGTGCTGACCTTACAACAGGGCATGATCCACGTAATGGAAATGTGGACAAAGTACACATTGCAAAGTTTAGCTTCTTTACTTTTCCTGAATTGAACTGCTTTAGGCAGCCTGAGAAGTAGGCAAAAATGTGTCACTGATTGTCAGAGGTAATGATGGAGGTATGCATTGGACTGCAGTAGAGAAGCATGAAATTTCAAAGTTTTGAATTAGGTCAAAAAGCAAAGAGAAGTCATCATTTCTGAATTGGCAGATTTTCTTAGGTGACTTCAGAAGATAGTGTATTCCAGAATTTAAAAAACCCAAAACCATCACTGACAAATTAGCATATAAATGATTGACAACTATAAATAATTCCACAGATTAAATATCTGTCCTTGTAAGGTAAGAAATGAATCGTTATTAAAATAGTATTTGTTCTAAAGCACCTGCAAAAACTGTAGAATGCAGCAAACTTTCTTCTATTACCACATCATTAGTTTACGAAGGAGTGATCACTTCCAATATCAGGCTATCTGATTAGTAATAATCTTATTTTTGTTTTTAAATGAACCTGCAAGATTTAACAGTAATTTTAAATGTTGCTTATTAATATCAAACTACCTTTTTGCAAATTGCTTTCAGTTACTTTTCCCAAAAATGACCTGGGCATATTCCATGCTTATTTTCAGCCTTAACTTTTTTTAAGTTGAAAGGTAAAACAAAATTTAAAATAATACTCTTTAGTTCTAATTTGCCTGAACAAGTGGGATACAAACCTGTTTTTCATGTTCCAAGGATTTTTTTTCTGATGCTGTTCTGCACAAGTCACTCAAACGCTTATGTCTTAGACCTTTGCCCTTATGTGTCTGTACTAATATAGCACAAAGATGGCCTGCATTTTTAAAACTAGCTTGGGAATGAAGTTAGAAACATGTTAAAGATATTTGAGCTACCTAGTGGGTTTTCTAAGCAGCTCTTGCTAGAGTATCATTTCAGTGATTATTTTAGTATATTGTGAGAATTTTACTCTGTAACGTAAAACCGTAAAAAAATGACCAAATTACAGAGTCTCATTGCAGACCATCACTCTTTCACCCAGTCAGTACTGTACATAGCTATGTTTGCCTGAATAGTAATTTGTATTTTTGACTAAATAATATCTTTTAGAAAGGAATCAGTTTTGATCTGAATACATCAAGAAAGATTGCAACATTTACATTGGCAGCTTTTTTCGGTGTCTGAACATTCCCATCCTTTCAGCTTGTATCTACTTTGAATTGTATGATTTAATCTTTCAGGTGAATCTTGTTATTTTTCAGTGTAATTTGAAGAATTCCTTCTTACCTGACTTTTTCTCCATAACTAGGAGCACACAGGCTTTACTCATGACCCTGCAATCCCAAAAGGAGGAGGAGGAGGTGGAACTCATTTTTTGCATCAATATTTTTATGTAAAAAAAAAGAAGTGTGAACACACTTAAAGTTTAAAGATAGACATTAGAGAGGTCAGAATATTCACTGCTCAGCACCTTTTTCTTACAATAGCAATGCCAATAGCTTTTCAACTAGCTTTTCAGCAGCACAGCTGTTCTTAACATTTTTAAGCTAGGAGCAGTATACCAGACTTGCATAATGACACTGAAGATCAGAAGCACATCCTGTACCAAACATTTGAGGAATCTCATTAAACTGCAATTGAAGACATAGCAGCTGCACGCTGAAACAGATGTGCTTACTTGTCTGAATAGTCCTGATCTTATCTAGCGGAAAAGCTGGGAAAGCAACAAACCTGTTGTGCTCCGGGATGTGAAGACATGAAATTTCTTGATAGCCTTTTTACTTTTTTGACTGTAGAGTTCCAGGTATTGTGGAGAACCCTGTCTACAATGCACAGATCAAGACACTATGGAGGGACCTGTTAAGGAGTGGAAAAATTGCTACCAATAACTTTACTTTTTTGAAGATAACATATTGTGCGTTATCTCCAGTGTTTGCACTGAATGTGGTACTCTGGGACTCTCAGTTATGAAGTGCCTTTCACCCGTGAGAACAATTGTAGTAAGGCAGGTCACAGTCCTTGTCCCTGTTAACTGCCGTGGTACCTTCTGCTAATGCTCCAAGTTCTGCAGTACCAACCTTCCCCCCACCCCCCCACCCCATATAAGATGTAGTAGTATTTACATGTAGGATTCTTTCTTATGAGCTTAGTGTTGACCATGTCATGGACATAATTCAGAGGCTACAGGCAAGACTATTTTGCAGAACTCATGCAATCTGATATAACGTGTTTCTTTCCAGAATCTGTGGTGGCTGGTATGAGTATGCAGGCCAGTTGCCCCCCAAAAGTATCTGACTGAATGTATTTGCAGCTAAGATATCTCAACGATACTTCAAAGTGTTTGTTTTCTGGTAGGAAGAAATCATATAGGAGGAAATTTCTTGTTCTTTTTTGCTGAGGAAAAATTGTTTCTTGTGCTGACCTCTCCCCAATGACGCATTGATCTTTCCCCTGCTGTGAAACTCCACTAGCAGATCTCATTAGTGAGGTGAAAGAAAGTTAATGCATAGATATTCAGAAATGTGATGAAATTAGCAAGTTTGAAAAGTAGTCAGCAGTCCTAGGTGCAATATTTCTTTAAAGTATGAATCAACATAGTGTTAAAAACTGGAACAGGATTTACTTTTTCAAATTATTTTTGACAGAACAGTCTTAAACAAGTGAGGCTGGCACCTTTCACTTCCATATCACTGGGTTGAATCCTATTCAGGTTAGCAGAGAAAAGAATTCTGTCTTCACAGTGGCTGTGTAGTGGCCTATATTGAAAGAGTTGTTCATAGTTGGGGGATGGTGGTAATAAGTGATACAGTCATTATTAACATCCTTACTGGCACTGTGCATGGGCTCCACGTATTGAGCAGGAAAGTCAAACGGTGAATGTATAAAAGGAATGAGTTACACTGGCCTCTAAAGTTTGTCCCTCCAAATCATTATTCTTCTAGATGAATTGCTCTGTTGTACTTGTTATAGACATAAATAATATGATTCCAACCTTGTAAGCTTTATCATGATACTGGAAATTAAATGCACTTACTATAAAATACAGCGAGAGGTAGATTTATTCCTATACCTTCAATCTTGTCTATTGAGGATTTTATTGAGGGCACAATCCATTGTATTAAGTTTACAAATACTAAAGTAAACAAAAACTCTTTGCAAGCAATGTGTTATTAATTTTTCTATGGGGTTTCTGAAATTATCTGAGTACTGGTTACTCATTTGTAGTGTGTTCTTTCCATAATCATTTGCAAGGTCCTACAGAACAAGATTTATTATTTTTTATGGGATCAGAATTAGAGCAGAATCTTTACTGATGTTAGCAGAAATGAAAAGCTGACCTGAATAGCCATGAAATGCTTCAGGTTCCTTTAGAATGCCTTGCCAGGGAAGTCAAGGCAGGTGAGCACTGTGCTGCTGTTGTCTGACCCTGCAAATGCCTGTAGTCATGTTATCAGAAGATGCTGTCTTCCTTCGTCAAGAGAGTCTGAAATTTTCTGCCTGAAGAAGTAAATTGAGCCATATCCTACTCAGATATTTCTCTAGTGGTAAGGCAAATATAATCTCCTGTGGATTACTTACATTTGCTTCACTTTGTAGTATGCATATTTGATATAATGACACTGTATTTTCTTACTTTGATCAGTGAATCCACTCACCACTTGTCAGTATGGAGGGGGCGCATATCCATTACTACTTCTGTTAAATACTTGCAGATTGGCATTACATTTTGTCTTGAAGTAAGTTTTCTTAATAGAGCTGATAACATTTCTCTGGGAAGTTAGAGAATTAGCTCCAAGAGGGGAAAACAGCATGTCATGGCATCCTGTTGCAAATAGGGATGCTGTCAAGATTACAGCTATGAAAAAACCCCTAGTTTTTACTCTTTCAAGGTAATCTTTAGATTTATATAATCTTTGATTCACTTTCTCTTGTGAGTTTGTGTATATATATACATACATACATATATGTAAAAAATCTCAGGTCAATTACTAATAGCCTTATGTACAGCTTTCAAACTGCTCACATTCTAAAATAAGCAGGAAAGTTTTTCTATACTGTTTTGTGCATGTGCAAATTTAGGTTTTTGTTGGGGTTTTTCGGTTTGGGGTTTTTTTTTTTTGAGATCAGGAAGGGCTCTGCTTCACCTGAGGTTTAACTAGACAACTTCTGAAATTAGACTCTGAATAATCTGGTATAAATTGAAACACATCTAAAATGCAGCAGGATGTTTTCACTGATTTTGCTGGCTCTTGACAAGTTACATAACCTCTTCCCTATTTTCTTCACTTTAAGAAAAAAAAAAATCAGGTTCAGATATTGCAAATTTTAATTAACCTGTAGATAGTTCTTCAAGCATTGCAGAAATATAAACACAACAGGTAGGAAAATAAAACTTTAGTAGGGGAACTGAAAACTTTCCTTTCACTTATACTATACAGTGGTGGATACCATAAGTCCTCTAACACCTAGCAAAGCTAGGTACTTCGGTGGGGATTTGTACCAATAAGCTTTTTGGTACAGATTCAGAAGGCCTAAATGTTATCTAGCTTTCTGTGCTTAATGTTTTCTTTTTGGCTAGGAATCTCCGAGCATCGAAACAGTAGGAAATAGAAGGCAGAGGGAGTTAGATGGTGTGGGTCACCTGTATCATTGCCATTGGACCTCTCCCTCTATGGAAGAAGCACAGCATGTGATGCAGAGAGATTTCCTATTTTAGTATTTGAAGTGTGTTTCCTAGAAGAAATAGCAAAATTATATAGATGAAGAGAATTTAAGTTTTTCATTAACTTTGGAGTAGCTGGTCCCAGATGCTCTCTAGGAAGTGTCTTATTTTTAATACACTGAACTCTAGCCTAGGAGTGAAAAACCCTCATAAGTTAATGTTAGTTTGCAGTATTAGATCCAGAAATTTTCCTTCTGGGACCAAAATCTAGGTATCACACTTACAGGTTTGGGTGTGGCAGAATTTTCAGTGACTGCTACTTTGAACTACATCCAGTCTTCAAAGCTAAAAAGACATAGTCCTTAAGGAATGAATTTATTGCTATATGTGAAAATACCTAGAAAATATATAGATTGAAATGCATAATCTGTTTTTAGTTAATATTAAAGTATGGCAAGAAATCTTAGTAAAACTTGTTGAGAAAATGCTTAATGTATCTTAATCTAAAAAACTTTGGAAGCTTCACTTTTGGCTGGTATATTTCAAATAGTATGGAATAACCCACTGGAGTCTTCAAAAAGATAACTTCTATATAGCAAACAAACCAAAGAGACTTCCAGATATTCTTTTCTCTTAGGAAAGAACAAAACTCAGTGGAAAAAAAAAAAATTGATGAAAACTCAGTTCAGATATACCTAATGTCTGGATAAAAATAATACAATGAAGTATTAGTCTAGAGATGATATTACGTCCTTTGAGACAGTTTATCTGCATTTCTGCTCTTCTCCTTCACCCTTGCATTCCTCCTGGATTTGTGTTCGGAGCCGGGTTGTTTCTGCTTCATTCTTACAATTTGTTTTAAAGAGCAAAGTAGCCTGTGCTGGTCCCCTTCCTGATACGGTTCCTCTTCCAGGCCGGTTGTACGGCAGAAGTTAAGGACTGAGGTTAGGGCAGAAAATATAACTGAACTGAGCTGTGACTTTTCTACTGAAAGTGAGTGTTAAAATCCCCTGCACACCACAGATTAGGGAATTGGAAAAACATGACGATCTTTTATGGAAGTACATTTAGTAACTCTGATACGTTCAGTGTCCTCCCTTCTTCCTCAAGGAAACCAGGCAACTGAGTTGCCTCTGATACTTGATACTTGACAGCTATCAGTCAGGATAGTCCCATTTTAGAGCATGAGAAACAGTACTGGATAGAATTAATTCTAATACAGTTAAGAATACAGTTCTTAATTAATTTTTTTAAGATTAAATTTACAACTTCATTGTAGGACCTTTTCATGAGATCTCTGAACTGGCATCATTCCTGACATTGAGACAAATTGGGTCTCTAATCCTGTGAATAGCTTAGTGACACTCATGCATAAAGTTGGGTTTGTGCACATGTGTTGGAAAGCCTTCAGCCCTGGCCGACTGCTGTGTTCATTCATTCTGTATGTAATTAACATGACTCATCAACATTTCCTGATTATGAATGCTGTGCAGCCTCGTATTTTATCTCTGCTCTTCAAATCAGGCTTCTAGTGCTGAAATCCTAGCACCAACCTATAAGGCAAGTCAAAGGAGATTTTTTAACAATTTCAGTTCACATGTTACAAAATATTCGCCAGAAGCGGCTCACCTGGAACTTCTGTGCTGTGGCTGGCAAGGTGGAGAGATATGTCACTGCCAAATGCTAATGGGAGGTTAAAGAACTGAACTTCATTTCTTGTAGTAGAAGAATATCAATATTGATGCAAAGAATGTTACTGTTAATTACTACAGTATATACACGTACATTATGTTGTTACAAACTTGCCAGGTTCTTTAATTTTTTTGAAAGACCTACAGTTTATAAACACAATTTAGGTAATATCCTGCAACATTTTTCCATAAATACAGCTCTCATGCAACCATACTGGACCTTGGCATGAAGCCTTATTGACACTGTCTTTCTTACTTATACTTCAATTCCATTTAAAATGTCATTAGTCCTGTGAGTGGGATTATGAAAATTACAGTAGTGATTTTCAATAGAATTGAAATAGATTTACCAGAGAGAGGTATTTTCATTGGATTATTATTAATTTTTATTAATAATGGAAAAAAAAGAATTCTAATGCTGCAATGCTGCAGAAAATAGTAACTAGTAATTAGTAGTTAACTAATGCAATCCAAAGCAATATATTAATAAAACAATTAGTAGATTTTCTGGTTAAAAGATATACCTGCATAATCTCATGTAAAAATGAAGAAAGAATATTTGCTTCATGGCTCTTTTAGCTTCAGAAATTTTGCATAAATTAGAATTGTAACTAACAGGGGAATACATTTTGGGTAATTGTGAGTTCTAAATTGCTCAGAAGTTTGCTTAGAGGAATGTGATTTTTATTGCTAGTTTTAGATATGGTTAAGCTCAAAGCTGTTTACACAAACAAAAATTTCTTTTTTCCGGAAGAACAACTTTAGTGGTATTCATTTGCTGGAATTACACTGCATTTGTTATTCCCATGAACGGAACATAAACTTTTGACCTCTGATGCACGGCCCTTGGGATTCATGGAACCTGTCATATAAGCTAAGCTGTTCCTTTCAAATGCAATGTTTGTATTGTGCCTCAAGGCAGAATGAGACCTAACCTGCAGGAAAACATGATGAGCTGCTTAAATGTCACATGCTTTGAGGAAAGGTGAATTAAAATTAAAGGCATTATTTTTCTTCTGGGAAATGCAATAACCTCATACAGGTGAAGAAGCAAAAGGGATAACTGAGGGACAAGTAGAAGTTACTTGAGATTGGATGTACACTCATGGTCATGTACGCTCATGCATGATGTCTTCTCAAAAAGTATAGGATAAATTATTTCTAGTCCATGTTCGTTAAGAGTCTAAATTTCTTTCTTACCACAGCTTATACACCATTTAACCCCTGCTCTCTTTCCATGTGAGAAACGTTGCTTCTGTTACCTTCTAAATCACTGATTCTGCACCCACTGAAAGGTGTCTTATTCCCCTTGCTACCTTGCATTTAACATCACTTAACCTGGATTTTTCAGTTCTCTATTTACAGAATTAAGGTGCTGGGTTCCTGTATAAGTCAGGTGAGCATTTAAAGTTAGAGAATAAGCAGAAAAGATTTTCTGACATCAAGAAAAAAAAAAAGTAGTCATTAGACAAGGATAACTAGCAGGCAGAATGCTGTTTCTGCTACCCTGCAAGTTTTTCCCAGCAATTACTTCAAGTGACGTTTTGTCATCAAATTTTAATTAAACTAGTTATTCTTCAAATCTTAAAAAAATCATAGATAACAATTGATTGTATCTTATCACCCTAGTAACTCTTATTTTGATTAGCTAAACACCAAATACTTAGACAACAGGAGTGATTGTCTGTTTTACCTAGCTGAAAATACGCAGTTCTTAAAATGCGTGATTAATTCTATAGGCATTCAAATTTCTGCCTTCGTTTATGTCCACAGCAGTCTACATTTCAGCAAGGTGGAGCAGTTTGATAGGTACGTTCCAGCCTAGCCCCTTTCGGATCTTTGCATGACTCATTTCTGCTTTCCTTAGTCAATCCCGCTCTTCTTGCACAGAGTAGGTCCAGCATATCAATAAATAAATGAGCTTCTCCAAAAACAGCTTTGTGCTGACTTCCTTGAAATGAATAATTGGAAGAAGAGGATGTAGTGGGGATACTCTTCCAGAGACTGCTGTTTACTCCTTCAGGAAGAGCAAAAGTTGGGTTTTATGGTAGCCTCACCAGCTAGAATCGCAGGATCGCAGAAGGCTGGAGGTTGGAAGGGACCTCTGGAGATTATCTTGTCCAAATCACTGCTCAAGCAGGATCACCTAGAACCATTTGCCCAGGATCATATCCTGGGCCAGCACACACCCACAGGAACTGGGTGTTCGTGTCTGACTACTTGATGTGTCTCAGTGCTGGTTGGCTGTCCAGGTCCTACACATAATGGTCCCAATGCAGGCCCAGATGTCTATGCAGCGTCAGATATCCCCCTCAAAAAGGGCGATTATTTTCACTGTTGCTTTCTAATTTAGATGGTCAGCATGAACTGCCAATGGTCTCATTGGTCACGTCACCCCAGGCCAAGGTCTTGATTCTCCCTGTGTCCAAAGCCAATGAGGTGTTGTTACCTGGGTTACTATCACCCTAACTGTGTTATACGTATGTAAAATTGTTAAGAGTTTGTTTGAGCTGCCTTATTTCCTTTCTGCGCATACCTAAATCATCAGAGGCAGGGCAGAAGTACTCCAGAGGTTTGGGGTTCTCTGTTCTTGGTTTGTTTTCCCAGCAAATAAAAGAATCATCTAATGAGTTAGAGCTGGGCAGAGGTAATCTAGGTCTTACTTACCTGAGTGGTGGTTTCAGGCAGGCTTTGCTCCATGATAAACAACTGAAAAACTCCAGTAGACATCTGCTGGAAAACTGTCCTTTTTTTCAACTGGGTGTTGCTGTGGATGATATTCCTAACGTCAAAAACATTTAAAGTTCGGATTTCATAGATTAAGTGGTAAGAACTAAATAAGTAACGAAGCATCCCTAAGGAAAGAAAACTGAGCAATTTTCAACAGCAACATGCTTAATGACAGTATGTTTTTAACAATAAATTTTGGGTGGAGAGAGTTTATGGCTGTAGGGGTTGGCAAATTTTTCGTGTTTCAAATAACCTTATATCCTATTCCAACATACTAACTTGTATTTACAATTTCATGTTTATCCATACTTTTGTTAACATATTATCTTCTGGACACCAGCTGAGTTCGCTGATCTTTTTCAGCCCAGCAAGACAACTAATTCATTGTGTGATACAAAGTGAGTTTATATTTGAGTAATAGAGAAATATCTGTACTTCACTGTTAAGTAACATTGAATTTTATCCAAAAAACACTGTTTCAAGTGCTGAGGAGTGGAACAAACTGAATTAGGGAAGCTGATTGCGCCAAGAATGCAAGTGATTCCGTTCAGTCAGCTTTTCCAGCGTAAAATATGGTTTCTAAGTTTTCGTGGTTTTAACCTCTTAGTTGTAGACAAACTGTCATCTTAGTAGAGTTGCAGATTGGTTTTGGTGGGTTTTGTTTTTTTTTTTAATTATTCAATTTCAGTAGAATTAAACCACACTTGTATTTTACTTTTAGCCAGAACATGTATAATGTGAACACGGTAGAAATAAGTATATTTTTGAAGTCCTTTCAAAGAAACATTAGAGATAACGAATTATTTCTTTCTCACAGAGTAAGGTTAGATCACTTTGCTGGTGGTTAGTTTGGACTCCCAGATCATAGAATCACAGAACCATAGAACAGTTTGGGTTGGAAGGGACCTTTAAAGATCATCCAGTCCAACCCCCCTGCAACGAGCAGGGACATCTTCAACCAGATCAGGTTGCTCAGAGCCCTGTCCAACGTGACCTTGAACATTTCCAGGGATGGCACATCCACCACGTTTCTGGGCAACCTGTTCCAGTGTTTCACCACCCTATTTGTAAAAAATTTCTTCCTTATGTCCAGTCTAAATCTTCTCTCTTTGAGTTTAAAGCCATTACCCCTTGTCCTATTGTAACAGGCCCTGCTAAAAAGATTGTCCCTGTCTTTCTTGGAAGCCTCCTTTAAGTACTGGAAGGCTGCTATAAGATATCCCCAGAGCCTTCTCTTCTCCAGGCTGAACAACCCCAACTCTCTCAGCCTGTCCTCATAGCAGAGGTGCTCCAGCCCCCTGATCATCTTTGTGGCCCTCCCCTGGACCCACTCCAACAGGTCCATGTCTTTCCTGTGCTGAGTGCTCCAGAGCTGGACGCAGTACTCCAGATGGGGTCTCACCAAAGCAGAGGGGGAGAATCACCTCCCTCGACCTGCTGGCAACACTTCTTTTGATCCAGCCCAGGACACAGTTGGCTTTCTGGGCTGTGAGCACACATTGGTGGCTCATATCCAATTTTTCATCTACCAGTGTCCCCAAATCCTCCACAAAATTGCTCTCAATACATTCACCACCCAGTCTGCATTGATATTGGGGATTGCCTCAAGCCAGGTGCAGGACCTTGTCCCCTCTCTCAAGCGTGTTAGAAATTTGTAGTGTCTTCCTTAAGGTAAACAGGTGATTCTACTTTTTGTCTCTGTATTAAATTTCCTTGCAATAAAGGAATGTTCTTAAAGAACATTGGGAATTTCTCACAATTCCAGGTGTGGACCCCTCATAAAAGCAGCTGACCTTTAATTCACTCTGTTTCTCTGAGGACATAATTCTTAATACATGGCTTCAAACCAGACAGTAAAATACAAATCCTGTTTAATGAAATACTTGAGCACAACAGTCAATTAAGAATGAATGGAGATGAGTATCTTTAAAACTTTTAAAATCAAATCTAGCAATGTAAATAAGCACCTAGCCTAAGCATTTCAATGAGAAACTGAGCCTGCATTTTTCTAAATGCTTCTGTGAGGTTTTTTTTCCCTCCTCTTTTTCATCCTTCAGGTGTTCACGGAGTAGCCACAAATGCTTAGTTCCCTTTCTTTGTTGTTTGGTTCCGGCAGGTGAGAAGCCAGGGACGGAGCAAGACGAAGTTAAGCTGCAGAACGCCAGCAAGCAGATTGTGCAGACTGCTATCCTCCGAGCAGTGCAGCAAGTTTCCCAGGAGAGCCAGCAAAAGGAAAAGCGAACAAACAGCAGTACGGGCCTCCAGCTAGAAAGAGGAAAATTAACCAAGAAGCATGAAAAGAAGTAAAGGAGCGGATTGGTTTTTTCAGTCCTCCAGTCTGCAGTGTTTTCAGCCTTCTCTTTAGTATCAGCTGTATTGCGCGTGCAATGTTACTGTTGTAAAGCAAACCAAAGTATAATCACACCTAGACATAGGGTAAAGCTGCGATAGTCCTCAGCTGAGAAATATTAAGTGCATTAGATGACTAACTCTATGTTTATGCAGTGCCTCTTAACAGAAATTATAACCGTAGCTATAAAAGTAGTTTCAAGCACAAGCTCTTATGGTATGGACTTATTCTCAAAAGCTTGTTGTCAGTGCACTTTCATGTAAGTTCTACATGCAACATTTATGTCAATTCAGCTGGACAGACTCTTCTCTGAATTACTGGGTTCACTGAAGCTGTCTTCACCAAAGAAATAGTTTACTGTTGAGTGTAGCAGAGTACTTTCAGGCTGCTTTGAAGCATGAATTTGTATTTTGCTTTGATTAAACACAGACTATGTGAAATGGCAATATAAAGTGGATTTGGTAAGTTCCGTGAACCAATTTCTTTTTTCATCTTGGGGGAAAAAAAAAAAAGCAATCCAGTAAGACTACAGTGACTGTGATCTGTGGCTGGGATCATAGACCTATGATCTATGTTCTTTTTTAAAGAAGCTAAAAGAAGTACTGAAGTTTTACTCTACTTATTTGAAATACTTCTATACTTCTGCATAAAAATCACTTGTGCCTCGACTATTCCTTTTAGTTTTCTTGATACTGAAAGAAGAGCAACTGATGGGCTGATATGGAGTTTGCCAGATTTTCCTTCAGTTTTGCAAGTTTGGTGGGGGTTGATTTACAGAAAGTGAAGACTGGAGTGGCTTAAAAAGAAAGTGTTTGAATTTATTAATATCTTGAAGGATGGAAATATACTGTGTCTGAATGCTGTCATGGTAGATATTTCTCACCTGCTGGGTGTACGGTGACTTTAGATATTTGCAATTGTTACATAGATTCACCTTAAATAGCACTGCTTTAAGCTGGTAATACAGAACTTATCCTTTAACTGCTCTATATAGCTGAAGAAATCCATGATGTTTCTGAAAATACAAATTAAATAAAGGTAGCTTTCACTTTTATACTCCCTTACTGTAATAATGATTGCATTATTATATGTCTGAAATGAATAACAGTATATTGAATTTTAGAAATGGCTTGTAGCTCTGCTTCAGATGAATTCTTGTAGAAATACACCTAGAAATATAGAGAAGCAGATGCACAGGATCTGCAAAGAAGCAGACAAACTTTCATAATTGCTTTTCTACCCAGTTAGATGATTCTCAAAGAGACTTTTTGGTTTAAGTAATTAGCTATTACTTACTGTGTCCTACTGCTTGTGTAAACAATTTCAGGATTCTTTCTCATGGCCGGAGGCTTAGTCATGAATAGCCACATACTGTAATATTAAGCCTTTGAAATCTGCTTGGTTCCATTTTTTTTTTTTTTTTTTATTTAACAGCACTGACTCATACCAGATAATGATTTAGCTCAATCTCCTTTCACTTAAAAATGCAAAGAAGAATTTGACATGATTAAAGTTGTTCTAAATCCTCTAATAATGAAAACTGACTTGGATTGCAAATACACAGTTGGTTCACTTCTATAGACACTGGATGAATTTTTCTAGCCAAGGAAGCTTTGAAAGGTGGAAGTAGTTGGGTCTTGAGGCATGTGCGTGTTTGTCATAATAGTCATTTTTTTTACCATTAGCTTTTTCATCAGTTGACCTTTGTTTGGGAAGTGCTCTTTTCTAAGCACTCTTTGCATCTTTGCTTTCTGAGAGCCTAGGAAAACTAATCATGAATAAAGGTTCACTTCTGAGGCTGATGGGCGGGCAAGTCTAGTGGGTGAGGGAGAGCAAGCCTGTTGGAGAGAACCTGTGGTGCGAAATGGTGTTTGCCATGGACTCACCTACAGTGCTGTAGGAACGAGAGCTATAGGACAGCAAAATCCCAATTTCTTTGGGATTATTCTACTTTTTTTAATGCTTTTTGTCCCCAGAAATTTGCAATATGTCTTTTTTTTTCCCTAATGTTCCTGGTTATATTTTAATAATTTTTGTGTGGTTTGGAAACTTGTTTGCATGTCCTTTTTTTTTTTTTTTAAATCATCACATTAGAAAAAAGAGGAATTTCAAAAGCCAGTGGATCCAGGCTTTTGCCACTGCTTCATATGAGCCTCTTCCACTCCTCCTTCCACTAAGCTCTTCTACAATACCCCTTTACTGTCCTAGCCCTTTTAGACACAGTGTTACTCAACCATTAAATCATGTCCATCATTTTCAGTGCTGTCAGAAATCTAATGTCTTGGAAAGATAAAAATTGTAGGAAGCCTAACAGAGCCTTGAGGAAGTCTTTTATGGTCTCCTATTGAGGAAAAACAAATACTGTAGCGTCAATAGTGTAGTTTTCCCTGAAAGCCAAAAAATGCGTCTCCTATCTATAGTATATATCCCTAAATTAAGGCATGCATTTAGTATCTCCTGTTGACAAAGTGTGTTGTGCACACCACTTGCATACAGGATATATAGCTGAGATCTGTACCGCATGTGAGAGGACTGCACAAAAGAAAACTTTACCCTTGGATTGTTATATGCTTACTACATGGTGAATGCGGGTATTTTTGGTATCTTCACTGACAGATTATATTTTCTGGAGAAAATACAGACTATAGAAATTATTACAGATGTGATGCAGGTCTGATTACAAATAAAGAAACTCTTAAATAAACTCTTAATACCTTACATGTCTCTGATTTCTCTTGTCAAAAGAAGCAAAGAAATTTCAGATTCACTACGCAATCTTACGAAGCAAGCGATGTGCTCATGAGGTTTGTTGTAATTAATGCAATATTCAGCACAATAATTCGTATCTTAAAAGTTCAAGACAATCAAAATGGTGTCTATATGTATTTAAAACGAACTCACCACCTTTTAGCACTGATCAGTGGTAAGTAGAAGAATGCAGAAACATGTGAAAGTATATTTATCACAACTCCTTTCATTAAGAAGAATTGGGTGTCTGTGGCTATCCTGCGCTGTGCTTGCTATGGTTTCATTCAGGTTGATTATCACAATTTTATTACCATACTTGTGCTATTCTTTGTAGTGCAATCAAGCAGCAACACCTAAATGGAAATTCACGTAGACACAGCAGGATGTTGTAAGAGATTACTGAATACCACTGTTCGTAAAGTTTTTGGTTCTGTGCAGTTACATTGGAAATCCATGCTCCAAAATAAATAAAAAACCCCCCACCTGTGACTTGGAAACAGCCATCTTAATTCTATCATTTCAGAAAAATAAAAGCATTTGGTGATAGTACTATAGTTAAGAGTTGAAAACTCTTGAATATTTATTCAATAGTAAACAATGCACCTAAAAATCTTACAGTCTCTACTCATGTCACATCTGATTTTTTGGTTTTTTTGGTGGTGTTTTATAAGTATTTTGGAATGTACTATATCTACAATGGTAAATATATAAAAATAGCTATGTAACTATTCTCAGTATGAATACTATAAAATATGCTGCAGTTGTTCTCTAAATGCGTGCTAATGTCAAATACAGGGGTTAACAAGTCATTACTGAAGGCTTTTCTAAAAATGTTTAAATTGGGGGAAAAGGTAAGAAGAAGTAGAATAAATTCTTGAAAGGATGTGGGATTCACTCTAAGTCTCTTGGTTACACACTTAGGTCTGAGAGTAAAAGAAATTAATGAAAACCTGAATATTGCCATGGCCTAATTTCTCTAATTTTTGCAACACAGGGATCAACTTGTTAAAAGAGTTTGTGGGAGTGAGGGGGAAAACCCAAGGTGTTGACAATGTCTTCCTTGCCTGACACTCAGTAAGGAGTGAGCAGCAGTACTGATGGAGCCTGGTTTCTAATGGATGGGGTTTTTTGTTGTTGGCTTTTGCTGCCTCATGATAAGCTCTGGCAGATCCTTTTTCCCTGTTTTGGGTTTTCCAGAATCCAGGGATTCTCTGAGGCCTGATAAGTTTTTAATTTGTGCTGTATCCTGCCTTTCAAAGAGAGCAGAAGTAGGGTCTCGTTTCTCTATTTCCAGAGCTTCATTCACAAAATCTGGTGGACACACATGGGTTTTTATTTCTAAAGACCACTGTGTCTTCACTGGATTTAGTCAACATAACCAACAATTTCTTTAATACTTAAGACTGAATGGACGAGCACACATACTAGCTGTGTTTGAGTGCTCTGGGGAACACCAAGAAATAGATACATATTTTAAATGCATTTGCTTCTAAGCTGTTCTTGTCTGCCAGGCAGATTTTCTTTGTTGAATTAACATAAGCAGCTTTTCTTTTTTAATAACTTTTCCTCCAGTGACTTGCTATTTGGATTTTGTTATATGAGCTTGCTAGTTTTAACACTAAAACAACAATAGTTCATGTTTAGTTTGGTTTTGATTAGAACCCCTGTGGAATTACACATTCCTTTGTGGTGTGGCTTTTGTCTTTTCTTTCACTGAAGGTGAGTAGCAACAATAAATAATATTCTAAAGAAAAGGAAAGGGGGGAGGGGGGTTTGTGGTGGCATTTTGTATTGTGGGGTTTTTCCCCCCTGAGTTGTCTATAGCAGGAGGCCACACAGGGCAGATCATCTTGAATCATTCATTCTCATTGTGACAGTAGCTGGGTGTAGAACTTGTACAGAAAGAGAGAAAATTAGCTCTTATGCAAGCTGGAAAATGAACCCACCTAAGCTGATTCTAAAACATGGAAGTAAGACACTCTGGCTAGCTTTAAGGAAAATGTTCTATGTCTGCTTTCAGAGTTGAAGCCCATTTAGAAACACCAGCTAGTGAGGACTGCAATTGTTTGCTTTGTGATATGAGGTGGAAGATGAACATTACTGCATTGTTCTGAAGACTTAAATGCTACCTCCTTGTGTCTACGGAAGACACTGAATTTGGTAGGGGGATGGATTTGCTACTGCCCTAGGGAGTGAATAGCTGCTATTCTTTGCACACATACATTCATGTGTGCGCACACGTCCCAGAAGATTAAGCCCCTGTCTCCAGTTGCTGTAGTAGATGTACTTGCCATGTATTTGCTTAGTAAATGTACCTCCTAGTAACACTGTTTCCCCTAATTTCTTTCACATGAGACTGCTCATTCTGAAAATCCTCATCTACAAGATGAACTATGAAAGACATCATCTTCCAGAACAGAGAGAATGAATATAATAAATCTTCTTTGCCTCACTGGTGGGGTATTGACCCTTTCCCACAACTCACCGTATGTGTTTATTTCCAAGGAAGACAACTATGTTAGCCAGTGCTTCCTTGCCCTCTCTTGCTGAGGGATTACCCATAAAGCAGTGATCTTTAGTATTTCCTTCCAAGGCAAAAACTCTTCCTGGGACACAGTTTACCCTGACTTGTGACACTTTACAAGGTCCAGGTGGCTTCAGATTTCCCATAGACCACATACCTCGTTTGTTTTTTTTTCCCCGCTATAGTAGAAGAGCAGACTTTCAGATCTGAATATCTACAGTGGTGAGGATCTAATAGTTTGCTTGGTACTCCATCAACTGAAGAAGTTTATATGAGTGCAGTCCAGAAACCTTAAGTAAAACATGTTGGATCTCGTAACTCCTCCCATTGTATTTCCCAGAATTATAGATACTTTATAAAGCCACTTTGTTTTACTGAGCATTAGACTTCCTAGATCTATAAGCAGGAAGAGGGAGTCTTGTTGTCCTCTTCTGTTTACATCACTGAAACCTGCAGGGAGCAAGAGAAACTGCAGTGTTTGGGAAAATGACCCTCTCAGTGCTGAGCTGCTTTTGTGGCTTTTTTCTTGACCTCATATGTTTCTTTATTTTCATGTATTCACTTCCAGACAGCAGTCAAATTGAGAGATCCACAAAACAGGTATATGTGAGATACTAGAGATGCAAGGATCCAGCGTGTCCTTGCATCATCCTCAAGTTTAAACAAATCAGCCCCATGCCATGCTTCCTTCTGGTAACTGGGTGAAAGAACATGAGGCTGCAAATTTCCACATTTCCTCTGCACTTGAGACATTGGGATGCCACCACAGCTGTTTCAGCTTAGGAGGTACAGCAACTCTTCCTTCTGTTTGCTAAAGCCGGCTGCAAAGATCAGTGCCTGACTCAGGCGACAGCTTGCTCGTCGCTGCTCAGTGGAGCTGGATGGATGAGAACAGGCGTGTCCCAAACCAGGTTTCAAGAAGTGAAATTTTGCAGAAGGCACTGGGCTTCTACCTGACCAGGAATATTCCTCCACCAGGCGGGGCAGCTAGACAAGTCTCTCCTTTGGTGGGGTTGTGTTGGTGTTCTGTAAAAAAAAAAAAAAGGCAAGCCCTCGGGTGCTCCATGTTCACTACCAGGCAGGAAAGCAAACACAGTACTCTAACAAACATGTTTGGCATTCAAGACCACTTTTCAGGGTACCTGACCTCAGAAAAAAAACATTTGCTTCAAGGCCAAATTGGCACATCTGCTTCTGTAACTTGACTTGTGCCTTCAGCCTTTTCTCCTCTTCCCTATAATGCAAGAGAACACTGAAGTCTGCAAGATAAAGTTAATCTCCACTGTTTGTTTGTTTGTGGGGTTTTTTTTGCCTGCTCTTTTTTACTCCACTTAACCTGTACTGTTGTCTCTCAAGGTCACCTTTTTCCTCCCTTGGAAAAAAGTGCTTGAAAAAAAATATTGGATCAGTCCTGTAGTCCCTGTTTTAGTCTCTGTGTTCCAGCATATCTGAGGTTAACATGTTTTTCCTTGATTTATGTAAAACCTCGTTATTACTGCATCTTTTGTTCTTTAAACAGTTTTCCCTGTACCTGCATTGTGTGTAGAAGTAGAATTGTAGAAACTACTGCCACGTTATGATTCTGAAGCTGCAAAAACTGCTGTATATCATATATACTAAATCCTCACTTCCTTGAAAAATCCCTTACTCTTGGAAATCACATTATATAACTCCATCTGCCCTGGTAAGAATTAGGTTAACATCTATTTTGTCTGCTGGCAGGCTAGAAGGATTTTTTTTTTTTTTCCCTCTTTCAAATATCTACATCTTGGGCTATTGGCTTAATTATTTGGAAAGTTAAACATTCAGCTAGGGAGCACAGCGAGAGACTGAGAATTAGGATCCTAGCTAAGGGAAGGGGACTGCATACAAAGCTGATGGCATATAACTCCAGGATCTGCGTGACCTGCGATTTGGAGGTACAATAACAGATTATGATGTCCGGATACTAGCAGCTTTCAGTGTGCAGATGGTGACGCTGTCAGGAAATGTCAGCCTTCGGTCTCTAAACGCCTGTCACATTTCATTAAGGCGCACAGATGACTGTGTTCCCTCCACTGCTGAGGCTCGGCAGCAGACAAAAAATTGAATTCTCCTGGTAATTGCCCCATTCCTTATTATTTTGTGATCCATTCATTTCACCCAAGTGCCCATATCTACAGAAGCAAAAAATGCTTCCACGTATGAATTTTTACATAGTTGGTGACAAATGTGCCATCACTCAGGGAGATGCCAAACGCTCTGCAGAAGGGCAAAGAAACCTAATTTCTTGCAGTATGTCTCTCTAGAGGAACAATGCATCAGCCTAAGGATTCCATGTATGTTTGCAGACACCTACGGGAGACAGACAACTCCTCTTTGTCTTACGACTGTCGCTTTGGGTATTAGACTATACTATGTCTCTCCTGCTGTCATTTTGCCTCCACCTTGCACTGAAATTCCAACAGTGCAGACACAAGGAGAACACCAGGTGATACAAAGGGACACAAACAAGCCATGGTTTTGCCCTAGCAGTACAAGAGCATAGCTAAAAACCCTACTCCCTCCCCAGTCTTTCTGGCATGCAGTAACGGAGCAACAGCTGAAGTGATGGGGTCTGTCACATGACCTTCCTGATCCAGGTATAGGAGGACCCTACCAGACCACCAACACAGAAAGGAACAGGAAAAAAGGCCAGAAGTGGGCACTGAAGACCCTTGAAAACATCATTCCAAACTCTGAGATGATGCTAGAGCTACAGGGCTGGTCTCAGAAAGCAATTTTCCTACAGATTTTTCCTATGGATCTTTATCTCTTATGAAGTAAATCACAGTATGTTTTTATAGAGAACATTATTTTGGGTGAAATGAAGCAGCAATCTCTTTTGGGGAAATAAATTACTTACCAACAGAAACTTGCACAGCCCAGAGCAGATCCTCAGTCTTTCTTGCCTCCTCTGAAGCCTGCATTAAAAAAGAAAAAAAACCAAACCAAAACAGCACAATAATTATAGTGTGAACATTCAACGATAGAGGAAGTCTAGTGCCTGTGCATGATAACAGAAAGCCTGTGATATTATGCGACATGAAGCCCACAACTGAACACATATGTTAGACTGTCATCACTGCTTTCATAGTCTAGTACAACTCTGTATCAAAAGTCTTGCACACTACTTGTTCTTTCCGGTTTGCTGATTAGGCTTTTGCATGTATACGTGTGTGAGAGAGACAGGTTGATAACACACTTTGTTTTTTAAAAAGCCTTTCTCTTACTGTTAATGGAAAACCATTAACTTACCTGGAAACAAAGAAAACTTTGTTCTGGCTGCAGCTGAAGGAAATCAAGGGATGAGGGAGCAGCTGCACTTTGTGTCACATTTGGTACATTAATAGGTTCAGAAACCATTTATAGCTTCAGAAAACAAAGATTTCCAAGGGTGTTTTCTGGACTGTGTTAGAGCAGGAACAGCTAACAAATATTCAGTAGGCTTTACTTTCAACAAACACCTTTCCCGTGTACTTATAAATGAACTTCTTACAATCTTACCATCATCCACGATGGTCCTAAAACCACATGTGAGCAGCTGCTGGTTTTACATACATTCCCAAATGCACCTCCTAGAGATAAATCAATGATAGGGAGTCGTTATTTGCTAGCAAGTGGGGTAAGGGTTTCTTATAAGTCATCTCTTTTCACAGATTAGCTTTACCTGTCCCTCTGCAAAAAGGCAGCCTGCCAAGTTAGCCATTATGGATCACTCTATACCCATCACGGCGAATCAAGAAGAAAAGCTGCAGGCCCCAGCTGAGGTTTAGAAATTGAATGTGCGTATGTTTTGATCGTGTTAAAGGCACAAGATATTTCTGTAAGAACAGCACCTGGCGGAGCACTGGGTCTAGCTCACTCCCGTTATGAAATCTGTAGTAAGTCCATTTTTTAAAGTATTATTATTTTGGAAGATTATGTAAATAAATCCATACTTTGAGTGTAGAATTTTTTTCCTAGGAGCTGAGAAAATCTTAGTCATATTTGCCTTCATTTCTGAACCCGGTTGCAGTTAATGAGTCCAGGCTCCTAAAAGTTCCTGGCAGGATTCTCACCATCTTGAAAGGAGCTTGGATTTCACCCAATTACAATTCTAACGCTGGCTTTAGAGCTGCTGCTGCTTACACGTTATACAAATTGTAGTCCATATCTTGGCAACAAACCGTATGCAACAACGCACAATGAGCTCAGCTGAACCTGTGTTACCCGTTTTTGGGAACGTCTGAGGTCAGTGGTGGAGTTTTCTTTGCCTGACTTCCTAAGAAAGCGAGGTTTACACGCTCGCATTAGCTGTCTGTGTTTGTGCCTCCTGACAGCTTTTCTATCTGTTGGCCCATGGAACAAAACCTGACAGAAAGGTCTCGGGACGTGACACCCCTTCCCTGCATGGAGATAGAGCATCACAGGAAAAATAACGGGGAAGGCTTGATTTTGAGGGATGCTTTAAAGGAAAAACATTTCCCCTGAGCATGTCTGAGCTACGCACTCTTTTATTCTCAGATATATATAACTTGATTACTCTAGGGTTTATGTTATTATTCGTAATAGCTCTTGCTTCATTTTAAGACATTTCAGTACAGCTGGGCTTTTGGAGTTTTGGGTGGGGTTTTTTAAGGTTTTAAATTCTTTACATAAATTACAGGAGTACTCTTTGTTTGAGACCTAAACTGTTTAACAGATTTATGCTATCTAAGCCAAAAAAAACCCCAACTCTCTCAACTGCTGCATTTGGCAAAGGACTGGAAATAACAAAATTGACAAATTTTTAAAAAAATATAGAACAAAGAGTTCTTGAAACATGGGAATTCATTCACTTCACACAATATTCTTCATATGAACATGGTATACTCAACTTCTATGAAGTTTCATACCTTCAATAATGCTTAAAACTTTGTAAGACGCACACACACAAGTCAGAAAGTGTAGCTGGAATCAAACTCTGAATACAGGTACTCTAGTACTAAGATCCACAACTAAATGAAATTTCCTTTCTTTCTTTCTCCTTCGCCGTTATGTTTGTTTAGCTGAAAGATACATTTATGACCAAAGAACTTGTCATTTATTATTTGCAGCTTATGCTTCAAAGAATGCATTACATTATAAACTGCAGCAAATACAAAATCTGATTGCTCTTAACATTCAAACCGTATCATAAGAAACTCCTCATATTGTAAAAGAAATATTAGTATTATATATTTATTCACTGGAGGTTTCTCTCAGTCCTTTTAATGTATAAAATACAAGTTGCAGCTATGCAGTCTTCACCCAACGCACAGACAGAAATCCCCAGAACACAGAAAACGTGTTAAGATCCTTTCAACTGCAAATACAAAATTAACCACTTGGTGAAGATATGCCTCAGTGTTTCTGAACATTCAACTGCAATATCCATTGCAGTCTGAAACACTTGAAAAATGATTGAAAATTCAAATGATGAGAGCATATTTTCCCATGATAATGCTTTTCTGCATTATTAGCCAATGATGTGGCATTTGCCAAAGTTATATCATTGTAGTCAATTCTTACATCTGTAAATAAGCCCAATTCCCCTTCACTGCAGTCTGAAAATATTTAGATGATGGAGAACTCTATCCTGCTAATGAGCAGTCACTCTTAGGAATATTTGAATAACTCCTAGGAGTATTGGATATTTCCATGAATTGTGACATCAGAGGAAAAGCATGTCTTTCCTAAAGAAGTCTTTGATTCCTTTCTACATAGAGATGCCAGCAATACAAGAGTTTTGTTTTACCAGGATATATAGCTCTGGTTGTGTGTGGATGCTAGAAAACAAGGCTATTTCACTAGTGGTTGCAGTCAAGTAGTCCAAAAAATGTCAATATCTCAGAGGTTTTTTACAAATGTTTTCCATTTAGTTCTCCTTTTAAACATTACTTTAACCTCAAAAGCAGCACCTTTCCCTTTCCATTTCCATCACAGAGCCCTGCAGCTTCCTCAGCCGTGCAGGCAGCACTGCACTCTGCCGTGCCGTGTCGTGCCATACCACAAAACCCCTCTGAGCTGGCTCATGGCTGGTGGTTCTGCACGGGAACTTCAGGGAGCTCTGGTGGTGGTTTACCCCTAGAAACAGCTAGACTTCTCCAGAAGGTCTTTACTTCTTCGCTGAACATTTGCAATAAAACATACTGAACTCAGTGTGTGGCAAAGACTTGTTGTTTTCAAAGCCAACTTTCGAGACATTTACTTCTTTGTGTATTTTTTTAGCAGGGTTGTAACTGCTAAAACAGTGCCTGTGAAATACAACGCAACAGGCAACTTCTTATGGGATTGTGTTAACAATTTTTGTTTGAGTATTTTTAATTCAGTCGATACAAACTGAGAATTTTGAACTTTATTATAGTTTTCTTAAAGGATCTGATTGTCAGGCTTTTTTTCTACACTGAATGTAAGGTTTAATCCACAGTTACCTCAAACACAATAAAAGGCTTTTGCAAGAGAAAGGGGAAGACCAATTCTTTCTAAGAAAAGAAGCAGTGGATGGACTAAAACTGCAGGGAAAAAAAAAAATAATAGTTTAAACAGTAGAGAAACTGCATGTTTTCCGAGTTAGAGCAGAAGAGGCTGCTAGGAGGGATTGTGGAGTCTCCATTCCTGGACAACAGATGAAAGAAATGTCTATCAAAAACAATTAAGTGTGACTGCTCCTGTCCTAAGTTTATGAACTGGTTAGAAATCTTCCCAGCAACATTTCAGACATTTTTTTATGAGTCTGTGACTGTTTAGTGTTGTTGTATACATTATACTGTGAGGGTGACCAAGCACTGGCACAGGTTGCCCAGAGAGGTTGCAGAGTTTCCATCCTTGGAGATATTCAAAAGCTGAATGGACATGGTCCTGGGCAACTGGCTCTGGGTGGCCCTGCTTGAGCAAGGGGGGTGGAGCAGATGACCTCCAGAGTTCTCTTCCAACCTCAGCCATTCCGTGATCCTGTGAAATTTGATAGATTCAGTCTCTCCTTGTTCATGAGATGTGAACAAAATAAAGAGTTACAGAAATAAAGGACTGTTCTTAGAAGAAGAGATACATTACAACAGGCAGAAGACAGTTAAAGAGACCCTTGTGATAACCTCACTCCATGAGAGGCCTCAGTGTGAGCTCAGCTCCTACTACATACTGAAAATTTCCTTGGGCTGCAGGATAAAGGATTTAATTGATTTAAGGGGAAGAACAGGCATGGAGAAGAAATCCATTGAGGGTTACTAAATACAAAAATACTTAGAGACCTATGGAAGTTGGAGCTGAAAATGGTTAGAGACTGGGAGAATATTCAAAAGCTCAGCTTTGTTTGCTTAGTTTCTACTCTTCCCTTGGTGTTTCATAAAGACAGAACCTCAAGGCGAACGGGAGTTCTCATCACAGCCTCTCCCCTCTGTGTGAGCCAGGGGAGGACCAGCCACCTCCTCCCCTTGCCCAGGGAAAGCAAAGTCCAGCTCACAGCCCAGGGAGGACCTTGGCTGCCACAACAGGTGCCCATGCCAGAGTCAGGAGACCTGTCACGGCTGGTGGTAGCAGGTAAGTGTACATGCAGCCCCTGTGACTGCCCTGACTGTATATACAGCATCCATCAGCAAGGAATCAATCAGACATAGCTAGTGATTCTCCACTCTCTAATTTAGATTATAAGTCACTGTTTAAATCTTCTTTTAAGCAGATGACATGATGGGTCAGTTATTGCAGTTGTTAATGTTTAGTGCTCTTATTTCAAAATCAGGTTGTCTGCCGCCACAAGTCTGTATTGTTCCCCTTTGCTGATGTAGAGCAGAACCCTTCTAAATCAATCAATTATAAGAAGAATATTTTCCTGTGCCCTGTACTAAGGAAATGTATTCTAACTCAATGCAAATGGGATAAAAATATTAAAAAGAGATTTCCTGTTCCAGCCAAGGCTCTTGGGTTTCACTCAGTCTTACACTACAGTATTTTATGCTAAAGTATGGACTTTGCTTCAGGAAATTACTATATTCATAATCACAGAGTCCAGAGGTAGAACTGAACACGGAATAGCACAGAAATTTTGGTGTGTATCCTCCTTAGCTGTACTGACTAAACCCCTTCATTTGCTAAAGTTGTGTCTGTAGTCTGTAAGTGCAGGGTGACTGGCAGCTACCACGTAAAACACGGCGATGCATGGTGCGCTTGGAAATGACTGATGGGGCACTGTCTTGTGACGGTCAGTGTTTATCCGTAGTGAGAAATGGTACTCCCAGCAAGACTCCCATCCTAAGGAGACAAGTGGTCCATGGGGAGCGCAGAGGTGAGAAGATGAGAGCAGAAGGGCAGGGCTCAGCCAAAACTGGTGTCACAACCCACACCTACCCCTCCCAGGTCGCTACCTCCAAAACACAGACTGAAAACAGTCCTGTAGATGTGCACCACCAACGGCCCAAAGACGAGGTAAGGGAATGGCTGAGCCAGGGCAGCCTTTCCCTCAGCATCCAGTGCTGAAGAGGAATAGACACAAACGAGAGGGGTGCTACAGAGGACTGGGGTTGAAAAGCTGCTATTACAGGCCTGAAATAAAGTTTCTGAATTTAAATTCTCGCTAAGTAGGAAGAACTGATTGTTATTCAGTGCAATTTTTGTCAAAATGCAGAAAAAATGTTATTGAAACATACAGTTTATGTTGAATAAAACCAGTGACTCAGCTTTCTGGAGAAAAAGTCTTTACAAAAGTTGTTGATATTCCCTACAAGGAAAAGCAAAATAAACCAGCAGTTACAAGACAGAACTAAAGTGCTGCACAATGGGGTTATCTTTCTTAACATTGTTTTTCTTCTGGCCACTGTAAACCATGTGTGAAGTATTAGTAAGGATTTGCTTAGCATGACTATTAAAAGATGGTTGAGGATGGGAATCTTTTCATGGAGTAAAAAATATATTTTCAAACTTACCACAAGCTAGCACTAGAAGTAAAAACTCAGATTATTTGACTTTCACAGTTAGTAAAGACATTTCTGAGATATTAGTTGGTGGATGTAAAAATCAAAGCATAGTCAATTTTTTACCTGAGAAGTTACTACAAAAAAACAACTCCAAAATTCACCCTTAATGAGTGGGCTGAAAATAACCAAGAACTAAACCTAAGAAAGGTCCCGCAACTACAGATGCATTTACATGAATCATACAATGTTTTTAATTTCACAATAGCGTGGGCTCTGATGTAAAATATATAGTTTGCGTTAATGAAACTCATTTTAACATTAATGTGGAAGTAAATTATTTGTCTGATAACATAACCTATTTGTCCTGCTAGTTATAATTTTCTCTGGTTTGGTCCCTCCCCCACCACGGGATGATTTATCTCGATTTCACTGTCATCCTCTTAATGAAGTTAGCCAAGATCCTCCAGTATTAAATTACAGAGAACACAGGCCAACGATTTTGAGCTCTAAGCTCTTTAAACTGGCAGTTCCTTCTTGGGGCAAACCTCTTTATTAAAGATTTATTTTGTCTGCCCTTTGAAACTAGTGAATTACCATCAATTTGAAAGTTTTCCTAAGGTTATTCCCTGGCAAAAGAGGGGAAGTGGAATCAATCTCTGCTGCTGCAGAGCTGTTTCTTGTGATATCTGTATCAGGCAACCTTTAAAGAAATTGGATTGTAGTCAGGTTTCAGACACAGCCATATTATTTTTATTTTTTTTTCAACATGACTGCAGTCTGGTTTATTTTAGAGCTGTTTAAAACAGGATAATTAGTGCACCAATTAAATGAATGGTGAAAGGCTGCTGCTGCCTGCTGCAGAGCATGGTGCACCCCGATCCACCCCAGAAGGAGCCGGGGGTGCAGGGTGGACGTTCCCATGAAGTGGGGAACAGCAGCGCCTGGTTTGGTTGGCACGTTTAGTTGGAGCTGCTCTAACTGAGCTCCTGCTCTTCAGCCACCTTGGGGATCCCTGAAGGTCTCTGCTTGAGCCTCGGTTGCCCTCACAGCCTTGGCATTTTCTGAACCATTTCTTGGGATGAAAACAGTGCTACAAACGAGGGTGCAAGATCACTGCTGCTACCCCAAGCGCTTTCTTGATCTGACAACTTGGTCATCACAGGTCATCACAGGTGTCATTTTCAGCCTCCTTCCCTTCAGTACTGTTCAGTCCAAATATTAAAAATGAACTATTTTCTCAACATTTACATGATTTCTCAGGCTGTATGAGGCAATAGTTGAGGTTTTGAAAGGGGTATAGCTTCTCTGAGCACAACACCCACATTAACTGGTCCTTAATTAGATCCCTAAATTTAAACTGTGCTGTGAACGCCTTCCCCTGAGCTTTGAATATGTGAAGTTCTAGGTTTCCTCCACTCACCCTCGCTGTGTGTGTTTTTACAGCATAACCCAGGGCCTTGCAAACTCTGAACATTTTAGATCAGTAAAACTGCCTGGGTATCCTCAAACACTTGCATGGTAATCCAGAGCTTCCCACCTTTTGGCAGCAGGATAAGGCAGCCTCTGTGCAAGCAGCGCTGCCCCGGGGATCTCGTCAGCCCACGAGAGGTGAACAAGCCACTGTTCCGAATCAGCAATGCAGATGAGCTTTGTCTATTTTTCTCCTCGAACGAGCATATTATTCTGGGAACCGCAAAGAAAATGGTGCTTAACCAAATTTTTTATTCCTTTATTGCACTTCAGCTAATTGAAAGCAAGTGGTATTTCAGAGCTTTGTCCAAAAAGAGAAACCCTATATTTGACACAGGACAACTGACCATAAGCAACCATGCTTACAAGGCGATCCGTCTCCCCATTTGGTACTGGTTAGGCAGGAGTCACAAGGAAATTAATATCTATTATTTCTGAAAAGCTCTCTATTTGATACTTCTATCTGTTTTTTCCTATCTGGTACCTGAGTAGGGGAGAGCCAGTGGGGCAGCCAGCAGTTTCACGTGCACAGACCCAGTGGAGGGGGGACCCAGCGGCTGTGGTTGGCATGGGCCAGTGGCAAAGGGGCACCTGTTGCGAAAGAGTGGAATGTACCTGACTCAAGAGAGGGAAACAGCAATATGGGTTTTTGAGGTAAAAGTAATCATTTGACAGAGTTCAAGAAATACAATGGAATTTAACAAAGTTTAACAGTGGGTTACTAAGGTTCAATAAGTTTGATGGCAAGGTTCACCTTATTAATTACTGCATGAAAGAAACATGCAAAGGAAAATTGATTTAGAACTGAGTTAGAATGATTCACACAGAGACCGGAGATGCAAAAGCATAAGGAAGACCCTGCCGTTGAGTCATGAGATTCAGAATGGACCCCTTTGCTTTCTAAACTCCTGATGGAGCTTAGGTGCGGCCAGGTCTAATCTTAGTCTCAGAATTATCTATACAAAATTTATAATACTTAATATTTAATAGCTACATGGATTAGTAAGTGTGGACTTCTCAAAGACAAAATAATGTGATTTTACAAGGACATGCCAGTAAGTTTGAATGATACGCCCTAATTTCATTGTTAGGTATTACAAAGAAATAACATGGGACTACTGCATTTCTACTACTTAATAATCATTTAATTTAGCTTCTCCTCAGTTTACATGAGAATTTGATTCAAAATTTGACTGTCTAGCAAGGAGAGGAAGATCTCCTACAATTCTCTGAGTACCTTTTCTACCCTCCTTTCCAAGGCTATTTCTTTTTTTTCAGACCACTTCAGCCGCCCTCCCAGATGAAGGTATACATAACAGCAATTGTCTCTGATTTCTGCAAAGTGTATTCAACTGGCCCAGAAGGGAGAAGAGTGGTATAGTTGTCTACTGCCTCTTTGACAGCTGTAGTCCAGCCTGCCATATATCTCTATCCCATCTTTTCCGGCCTGCTCTGACAGCCCCAGGGTGTTCCCCGTGCCTGTGGTTACATTTCTGGGACCTGTAATTGTCTCTTATGGAAACCTTAGTGTGGGCTGCAAAGCTGAAGTAAGGTAGTAAGAGGCTTTTTAACAGAAACCAGGAAGAGGCAGCAATCCTTGTCACCAGCCAAGGGTTCATTTTTACACAGGAAAAAAAGAAATCAACCAAGAGCTACAGAATGAGATGGTGTGTGCCCTTCAGCCCTGCAGGAATATCCCTCACTTTTGTTCTTCATCTACTGTTGTCATCCTAGATCAGAAATGAGCTGGATCCTTGCTAGCATAGAAAGTCAATGGGGGAAACACAGATTTTCAGTGATGTTTGGTGCACCTTTTCATCACTGTTAAAACAGAAGAACTGCTTCATCACTTGGCAAACAGAGAAGACGCTTGCAAGTTCTCTCAATATAAAATGAAATAATTTTGATGTTTGGGAATTATGTTCTATTGCCCTTTAGGGCAACTGCTCTGGAGGCCAAATGATGCATTTGACATTTAGGGATACTGATGACAATTACTGTGCTCAGTTACTGAGACTGAGAAGCCACTAGTTTGTTTTTTTTTTTATAGAGGACTAATAGCTTAATTAATATTCATTTCAAGTCAGAGGTAAGTACCCTGTTGGAAGGTAGATCAATAGTGCCCATCACAATTTATAATGAGAAACTGTTGATCATACATGCCACTCCTTGGTGTAGAACTGAGGATTTATAGCACAGAGAATACATGAGGATATTAAAGTCTTGCACAGTGAGCTGAGCAGGGGGCAGACAGAGAATATTTACTCAAATGTTAATTAAGAATTTTCCACATCGACACACCTTTTCCACTTCTTGCCATTACATATTGAAATATCATAGGACACTGCAAATCATTGTTTTCCTTTTGCATATTTATCACAATTATGAATATTTATTTTGAATGTCTTCTGTAGATAAAAGAATCATAACTCTTCCAGCTGAAAATGTTTTCCAAAGAGAACATTAATATATTTAGATGATTTTGACACCATTGCGCTAACTCTTCTGAATGATTCTCTTTTCTAATCCTGATCCATGACTCACAATGAGGATGAGGGAGAGAGGGGTTTTTTTCTTCTTCTTCTTGGAAACCCAAGAAGCTGGATTGGTAAAAGCATGCGGGAAGAGGGCAGAGGGCCTTCGGTGATAAGGATGAAGGATACTGCCCTGTGGGTAGTGAGAATTAGGTGCCCAAGTGAGTGGTAAATATCATGACAGGAAAGAATTGCCCTCAGGCACAAAGTTTGCAGGAGTGTAGTCAATAAACAGATCGATGGACTTGCGCTATTTCTAGTAGAAGTGAAGTCCTTCCAAAAATGTCAAGAGACACATTTGAGCAGTTGTTTCATCTATATAGCATATTTTGAAGAGCAGGAACCTGCATTTCTGTGACTTTCACAGGCTGCCAACGAAGTCGCTATATTACCCTGAAAAGTAGAATAACATCCCCCAAAACGCAGGCCAGCAGAAGGACTTCTCAGAAGTTATATAACGGCTTATTGATGGAGGGAGAAGTTGTGGAGCAATGAGTACTGTAAAAACAGCAAGTGAAAGTTGTTCTGAAAGCTCAATGCTAATGGGAACTGGCTTCAGAGTTGGAGTGCAATGGTTGATGTACCAAAAAAATGTGTTTTCCTTGAATGATGGCATCTGGACAAATCTCCAGTGTCCGGCAATGTACAGGCTCCCACTGCAGACTCTCCCTGAATGGTCTATGCAGCCAGCCTATTTTCATAGACTTCGCAAGAGCTTAATTTCTCTGAGATTGCTAGACCTTTGCCAAACCTGTATGAAAAGACAAGAGTCTAAACAGACTTCATCTTCCCATTTCTGTTCATCTGAAAGCTCTCTAGCCATGTATTTAGAAAAGCCTTAATTTGAACATTTCTGTTAATGCAACCTTTTAGTGTTTTCTGGTAATAGAATTTCTCCATCTCACTTATGGCTCTGCTAGTAATGCCGTTTATCAATGGACATTTTGAGAGCCTGTGTTTTGTCCAACTTGTGACATTTTAATGTGGTCTGAGAGTCACAAAATTTTGGCCAGACATCCTCTGAAAATTAGGGCCTTGGAGAGATGGCAAATCAAACACTCAGAATCAGTCATTTTTGAAATCTTGGTTTATGCTCATATTAAAATGAAAAAAAGGGAGGGAAATGGTAAAGCTTGTTGGGTAGGAAAAATACCTATGAGTAAGAGTGGCAGGATTTAGACTGTAGTAGTTGCCATCAGGTACAATCCACTTGTAGACTTTGTTTTTGGGTTGTACAGCATGGTCTAAGCGTGGACAGGCTCCAGCAGAAGTTTTTCTGGAGACAATGATTGCCTACAGCATCTCCAAGGTCTGTTTCTAGGTGCTTGAATACCCAAATCAGTGTCTACTACACACTTCCATTTTTAAAACATTAGGCTATATTGCATGGTAAGGACTGAGAAGACTTCTGGTTCCAGCTGAGTTGTTTAAATACAAAAATGATGGTTTCCAAGTCCTGATTGTCTCAGGCATCCCTCACCCTCACATAGTATGGGTAAATATTACTCATGAAAAAAAAAGATTAGGGTACAGTTAAATATTAACAACCATCTGTGCTCTACTGCTTTCAGGTCAAAACAACAAGAGCACAGATTCATTCCTTGGCTTCAAGAATGAAGGACTGTGACTGCTGAAACTCTTTATATGTGGTTAAGGTGGGGAATCCTAAATCACAGATTCATGAGAAGATTTAGGTTAAAAATTGTGAAATGTTATGCAAAGGCCTTCTGGATGGTCAGGGCAGAGCATCTAGACAGTGTAGTGTTCAGCAGCATAAAACCATGACCATGTATTTGGTTTCCCAGACCCTGCAGGCTTGGGATGGCACAAACGCTTCAGACAGAAACACGGGGTAGAGTTCATAGTGCAGTTGGGTATTGCTCAGCACAGGGGAAATAATGTGTGCTAGCAACGCTTCCGTGCGTTTTTTAGCAATGTATCATCAAGTTACCTTTGCTGAAGGCTGCAGGCTGGGGTTTCAGGTGAAGTCATTCTGCAATGCCATCTTAAGGTGGTGATTTCCTCCTAAGCAGGGAGCTGGAAGAGACAGGGTCAGGGATTATATTGTGTGTGTCCTCCCCAAAACCATGCTCACACTGCATGTGTCGTCGCCCCCCCACTGCACTCACTTTGTTGACCAGACAGTCGCAAGCCTTTAACATGATGGCCCGGGGGAAAAAACCACAACAGTTTGGCTGATAGCAGCAAGACACATTTCTTTAACTGAGCAGCTCAAAAACCAGCCTCAGGTCATTCCCTGATGACTACTATCACCCAATTACCTAGACTGAAAGGAATTTATGTTCTTTTTGTCCCAGTAAACTATTAACCTTACTTATGTATCTGGTCGTCACTAAATGCTGAGAATCCTCCAGGGTTACCTTGGAAAAAAGGTTCAGGTGTACAACAACTTTTTATTTTGAACTGATGTCATGGGGGATCACAGAGGAGAGAACAAAAGGAAAAGGGTAGGGTTAATTTTACAGCCAGAAATATAGCAGGACTTTCATTTAAATTAGCTGAAGAAGTAGAAGAGATGCTTATAGAGATGGAGGAATAAAGGGTAGTAAGGGACAGAGACAAAAGAGCTATTCAGACTTAACGTTCAGAGAAATAGCTATACCTGTAATACAGTGTAGTTATTAAAAATGCATTGCCCTGTAATGCTGCCAGTAGGGCTTAGCATTATCTGCTCCTTAAGTTTTGTGCCAAGATAGTGAAAGCTGCTCATATTTGTCTTAAAGTATGATATGACTGAAAATGGTCCAGTAAAAATGAATTTCATTAACGCTTTGAGGACTAATGTGGCACCAGGCACGGGTGGCTTCCTCCAGAGACTAGAGACAGGCTTTGGAGGACTGTGACAGAGAAATTCCAGTGAAATCTTGACCAGAACTGTTAAAGAATCCTGTGACTTGTGTGATTATAGTAATTAAACTTGGGGTTTTTTTCATATAACAACACATGGCAAGTCCTTCAGCTTGCCTTTGTTTTCCCAGAGGGAAGTTACTGTGCCCATGGAGACAGACAAAAGAGCATCTCTCCAAGTAACTTTGGTCAGTTCTGACAGTGGAGAAGTTTGCAAGGAGTGACATGAAGTTTTTCAGCCAGTATTTAATTAGAAACCAAATTTATGGCCTAGCTGTTACACATAAATAACATCCTAATTAATTTAAAAGCTTAATTGAAAGTAACTTCAAAGAATTCCAGTCTTTCTTCCTCCAAATATTTTAAGAGACCATGTCTAGTTAAAAACGTGGAGTATCTTTTTTCATAATCCCATGTGTCCCAAGCCTGATCATAGTTTTACTACTGAATCAGTGGGGACAGAAATGAGTCTCTGGGATAAAAATTCCCTTAGGGTTTTATGGGTTACTGGTTATATAAATACCAAGGCCATTCAACTATGTGTTTAAAAGAAAGAATAAATCTTTGCTGATCTCTGTAGCAAGCTAGCGAGCACATTTAACTTTCATTAAGGAGAGGTATGCTGCGTAAGCAAGGCTGACACTGGTTATTTACTGCTTAATAAACACAAAGCTGGGCCAGGACACTTTGTTTTGAAACTCAGTTTTGGTGTTTGGACCTTTCTGCTTTGCTTTGCCCTTCCTCGGTGAGGTGTCAGGGTGCGGTCCCCGCAGCGCGTCTCTTTGGGCTGGCTACAGACACATCAGCTGTGCTCTGCGGGTATTTTTGGGCAGCCCAGCTGAGATGGGTCATTGCTGTGGCTGTATGAGCGATGTTGAAAAGACTGATGTTTTCAGCGTCGTTTCTGGGAAATAACTCTCCAAGACCTTCTTAATTGTAATTTTTTTGGCACTCAGTCTGGGAAATGACAGCACTGAATGATTCAAGTCCCACAAACTTTAGCAGGCACTGAGAATAAGCGACACCTCCCAGAAGCAGGAGAATAGAGCAATGAGAAGGGGACAGCCAGTTAGGGGAGTAGAAGCTGTTCCACAAACTCTCAGAATAGCTGAAGTTGGAAGAATTTGTCGGGAAATCATCTAGCATTTGTATGAACAAGAGGTTGTAGGATGTTCCTGCTCTAGCATGGAAATCCGCACAAGCCTCTGTCGAAGAGTGATTACCCACAGTGACCCTGAGAGGCATTTCAGGAACATTTCTCTTAAGGGGAATGGCTGGGGCCAAGTGGCCTTAAGTAAAGGTGTCTCATAAAGCTGTTGAAAAAAGCATACCTAACTTGCACAGGAAAAAAATTGACAGAGAATCTGTCAAAATATGTCAGCCATTGGATACATTTGAATTCCTGCTTCACTTTTTTTTTTTTTTTTTCTCTTTTATTTCTCTCAAAGTGCCTCTCAAGGTGTAGAAAGGCCAGATGGAATGCAGACAGCTGAAGCTCACGGAGCTCTGCGCAGCCGGGTCTGCCAATGTGTTTGCTGTCACCCAGCTTCATGCCCCAGCTTCCATGGGCGCCGCTGACAAAACAGAAGAATCCCACCTGTTTCCTAATCTGGTGGATTTTCCCCTCTTTCAGAAACGGACTTTTGACCGCCACTTTTTTGGAGTCTGTACTGGAAAAGCAAGAAACACTCGTTCAGGGTGAAAGCAGTTACTTTGCACGTTTCCTGAGATAAAAGTCACGCGATGCTCCGCACACCAACGAATTCCCACTGCTTGAAAAACACCGGGTAGCGAACTGGGTTTCGACTTTTCCAACACGAACCTTTTGTGTCACGTACCCCCCACCTCTACTTCTGGAAGAGGAAAAATCCGATTCCACGTGAAAACCTGCCCACGCGGCATAAACCCACACCCAGCCCCCCCGGGCAAGTGTTTTCCCCCAGAACCCACGCGCCGCATCCCTCCGGTGATAAATACGAGGGAGGCCAGGGGGAAGAAGACGAACAGCCTAAGAAAGTACTCATTCTGAATAACTATTCGGATTAAAAATGCGAGGCGGCGTATGCATTTAATAAATTGTGTTTATATTAATTAGAGGAAGGGGAACGACCCGGCGCTGCGGGGGCTGCCCGAGGCTGCTGGGCGGGGAGGGGGCGGCCGGCGGTGCGATAGCGCCACCTGGCGGCGCGCCGCCGCCACTGCAGCCGGGCGGACTCCGCGGCCGCGGCAGCTCCGCGCCCTCCCGCGGGGGAAGCCCCACTGCTCCGCCCGGCTGCTGCCGCTGCGCGCCTTTTCTGCGCGGGGTTTAGTCGTTCAGGCCGAGCACGGCACTGCTATAAAAAAACGCGGGTAAAGAGTGAAGCGAGCCAAAGCCAGCCCTGCAGCTCGTTTGCTGTTAATGAAATCGCAATTATTTATTTACAGCGGTAAAAACAACAGTTTGACAAAAAACATACAAGTCATCCACAAAAGATACTTTGGTTTCAAGCTTTGTTACTGTTCTGGTTCTTTGAAGATTTAACCTTCACTTGCCTAAGTACTCAAATTTCCCCCCCCAGGTTGCTATCCTCGTTGTTTTGGTGTAAGCAGACCGGCCACCTAGTGGGAAAAGATGGTTTTATATAGCTGTATGTTTGGTTTGGGGTTGGTTTTTTTGGTTTTGTTGTTAGTGGGTTGTTTTGTTTTGTTTTGGGGTTTTTTTGGGTCGGTTGGATTTTTTGGGTTTGGTTGTTTTGTTGTTGTTTTGTTTGTTTTTTTTTTTAATCACTATGAAATTAATTTATGTCCAGAATTCAGATGTGCAGTAGTGGGGATACCGTGCTACTGCCATGGGGCTGCATTCCCTCCAGAGCTGATGATGCTCCGGAGCTGCTGGCCTCTGGGTACCCCTTTGTTTTGGGAAGACACTTGAAGAAAGTGACTCAACAGTCCCCTGGATGCTCACTGCAGTATCGGCTTTTTTTGAAAGAGCACATGCGGTTTATGGCACATCCTTGATATTCCCTGTTATCACCTTTGTCCCCTTGGAATTTATAGTCAATATATGCCCAGGGCAGAGCCAATGCTGTTAAAAATTACTCTTGCCATTTTCCTTTTTCTAAATTTGTAAAAGCATTTTCCTTTCCAGTCTCTTGAACCTTATTTCCCATAGCAGCCTATTGTGGGTCGTCTTTTTTCAGACCATGCAAACTACAGATGTGGGGGTTTCTCCTCCATGCAGAGTGCCCTTTATCCACCTGTCATACTCCTCCTGCCTTGGCTGGCCTTGGCCTCTGGATTTGAGGACCAACTCAACCTCATAGTCACCTTTGCTGATGTTCACCTTCTCCACATTATTAGAGGAAGGGTGGATTTTGAGACAGGGGTATATTATGCAGAGCAAGGATGATGCCAAATATGTCATTCACCCTGCCCAAGTCTCCAGAAGGCCTCCTGAGCCACTGCAGACACCAGCAGGAAAAACGGCAAACTGCCAAGATTTCTGTCTCACCCTGTGGTGGATCTGGTTACTGTAATTTTTGGGGGTGTTGTGAAGTGCCTTGAAAGGGGCAATGGAGATGGAGAAGGAGGGAGGATCCAGAGGCACATTTACCTTGTGGAAAGAATAGAAAGTGGAGGACACTTTTCATCAGTAATCTCTCTACAAAGACCAAGAAAAATAAGTCAGGTGTGTTCCCTCCAGGCTCATTTCGGTTGCCTCCAGGTGAGAGCCAGAAGAGCAGCAGAAGAAAGAAACAGACAGTCATTTCCAGATGAAGTCTGAGGTGGGGCAGGACTGCAACCAGGGCATGGCAGCATGGGCAGACCCCCAGCAGTGTGGAGTAGGGGCTAAAGAAGGAGAGGATGATGTGCCGGGCAATGTTCATAGTGAAGACCGTCTGTTGTCTGATGAAGGCAGTGCCACTATGGGAGGTAAGGATCTCCTGTTCACACAGGTCCTGTCAGAAACTACATTGTCCTCAGAAAGCTGCCCACTCTGTAAAATCAATGCATGGTCAGGCCTGAGGAGCCCAGGTCCACCAGGGAAGTGCTCAACATTGTCGTGTATTCACAGCCCTGCTGTGAATTTCCCCAGGACCCTGAAGGCATCAGACCACATGATTTCTAGGGACGGACGAACCATTTACAGTTTGGGACAGGAGCGCGGTAGTAATGTTCACCCAGAGCCCACGGGACATGGTCACTTCGTGCTGTGTCCACCCACCTCCCCCTCCCAGGCACTGAGCGATACTTGGCACAAACCTTTCCCCTGAGCCTGGGGAATGCCGTGGTGCAGAAAGTCTCGTCCCTGGGTGCCCTCTAATGTCCCCACTGACCCCTATCACTGTCTCCGAGCCCATCCCCAGCTAATCTCTCCTAACACCTTTTCTAATCTAATCTAAATAGCTGCTGGCAAACCTGCTAATTCGGCTTGTTAATTCTCCAGGCTCTCCGCTCGCACTGGCTGCTAACACAAAGCTGTCCCCTTTCTACTGATGAAAGAGCCTTCTGCCAGGGCAGAAGTCACACATCCCTGGGCAGGGTGAGAATTAGTGGCCTTCCAGATAATGGAGGTGGGACTTAGAGGCATGGCACGGAAGAAGTGCATCGGCATGGTAGCTGGAGGAAAGATAGATGTTCTGCTGTTGAGATACATCCTGCATAGGTGTTCAAGAAGACCATATGCATCCAAGTCCAGATTTCTAGCATGTTTAAACATGCAGTGCCCTGCAAACCTTGGGAGATTGGGTAGGGAACAAGACTTAGCCACCAAAGTCCTACCTAGGAGACTAAACTAGAGAAATGAATCACAAAACAAATGTCATCTTTTTGTTTGTTTGTTTGTTTTCCCCTCCTCATTTAGACATGTTTCAGTATTTCTTCTGTGATTGTTTTTGATACCATTAATATTCCTGAGTTCACCCAGAGAATAGAGCTGCTCAGCTCTCAAGCAGAGAGCCCACCAGAGTGAGCACAGCACCTCCTGCTGTATGTAGAAGTGAGGAAATCTGGTTTCCTGCACTCTTTTTTCCTATGTGTTTTCTTTCATGGACTTTTTCAATGAGCACATTAACAAGATTTCTCTTCTCTCGGGCATCTTGCTCCATGTTCCACAGCATCAGCCATGCACCTCTTCTCACTGCCTCCTTGAAGCTGTCCAGCAGCATTCAAAGGCTGTGGGAGAAGAAGGAATGCAGCAGATACACACACGGTTTGATAGCACAAATCTAGTTTCATTTAAGAAAGAAGCTATTATTTTTATTATTATTCCACATAAATTTTATAAAAAGATGTAAGGGTAATGATTCATATTGCAACTGGGGGAATTTTTCTGTTCACATGTTTCTTTAAAAATTTTCTGTTTTAGCAATGGATTATTGGAGTAAAAATACCAGAATGTTAAATGTTTTTGATTAATTGTGAAAATAGCTTTTATATTTATATATATGCTCATATTCCTCATTCTAGAAAACAATGTTAATATTGCTTTGGTGTAGAATTTTTTAGATATTTTAGGTATGGTTAAGAATTGGGTCATTTTTTCCACCCCAAAAACCCCAAAGAACAAAACCTTTCATTATTGAAACTCTGCATGTCTGGTATAGGCTTTAAGTCAATTCAATGCAAAACTACTTCAGAACCATGTGAGGTGAAAATAGCAACAGCAAGAGCAAATCTCAGATATTCCCTTTACGTGACTGGGTCAATTACTTGCAAAAAAATCTAATTAACACACAGTGTCTTCCCTCTCACTCCTGCTCCTGTCTTAGGTCCTTTAATTGCCTGTGAAAAAGTATCTACACTGAGCAGATGCGACGTGGAAGGGAGAAATCAGAAATGACACAAATTCAGTACTCCACATCTACCGAGGTAAACAGGAAGCCAAGTCACCATGTGATGCTAATGAGTTCAATTATCAATTAGAGACACAACTGGCTTACAAAGCTCATTTTTTTGCAGTTTGCAGGGCGATGGGATCGTATAACCCAGCTCAATTGCAGAGGGAAAAACCTTTTCCTGCTCCCAGCCTGACGTGTCTAACGTTCCCTGCACGGCTTCATTCGTTGCCAATCAGGATGACACTTGACAAAGCAAACCCTTCTGGAAATGATCTGTTTTCCATTTACCATGCTACAACAGTTCTTAACAAAACTTACCCAAATAAATTAACATTTATTTTAGGCTGCTGTGGAAAACTTGTTGAATCATAATTAACATGTTAATATGGATTGCCCGAGTGATTTCATATAACAAATCAGAGAATCATAGAATGGTTGGAGTTGGAAGGGACCTTAAAGATCACCTAGTTTCAACCCCCCTGCCATGAGCAGGGACACCTCCCACTAGACCTGGTTGCTCAAAGTCTCATCCAACCTGGCCTTGAACACTTCCAGGGATGGGGCATCCACACCTTCTCTGGGCAACCTGTTCCAGTGCCTCACTACCCTCAGAGTGAAAAATTTCTTCCTGAAATCTAATCTAAATCTACCCTCTCTCAGTTTGAAGCCATTACCCCTCATCCTATCACTACATGCCCTTGTAAAAAGTCCCTCTCCAGCTTTCTTATAGGCCCCTTTCAGATACTGGAAGACTGCTGTAAGGTCTCCCTGGAGCCTTCTTGTCTCCAGGCTGAGCAACCCCAACTCTCCCAGCCTGTCCTCATAGCAGAGGTGCTCTAATCCTCTGGTCATCTTTGTGGCCCTCCTCTGGACCTGCTCCTACAGGTCCATGTCCTTCTTATGTTGAGGGCTTCAGAGCTGGACGCAGTACTCCAGGTGGGGTCTCAGGAGAGTGGAGTGTAGGGGCAGAATCACCTCCCTCGACCTGCTGGCCACACTTCTTCTGATGCGTCCCAGGATGCGGTTCCATCCTTTGAAATACATGGGTGGGGTCCTTCTCAGTAGTGAAAAAATATACGTCTTTCTCCACTCCAAGATAAAAATGTGTCTTAAAGGGGAAAAAACCACTGGTTAGAAGCTTTCACCTTGAGCAGGACTGTTAAAAATATGCTATAGAGAATTTCAGAGGAGAGTGGGGAGCGTGTGTAAAGGGAGGCAGCAAAGCTCTCCTTGGCACTGAGTCACACTGAGCTTTCTGCTGTTTGCAGCCTTCCCGAGACGCGCAGGAGCAATGAGCAACCTCAGCACCACTGAGCGCGGGATTTCGCTCTGCAGCTGTGGGAGAGGAATGTGCTTGCCGAGAGGTGGGTAGATGAGAGCAGGGCCCTGGGAGCCAGCCTGCAGCACGAGGGACGCAGCCCTGACACCGACCGCGCACCTGCATTTCCTTAGCCCCCGAGAAGGGCAACCGCCTTGCTGTCCCAAAACACGTGCATGTGAAATGGGGAACAGGGCAGTCTGAATGCTTACGCACGTTTTTCTGCCCATCTGCAAACTGGCATGGTCCTGCAGTAAACCATTTGAATGAAGCTTTTTAAGATCACCAAAACTGGGGTCAATGCTCTTCCAGAGAACGACTCTTCCTTTGCATTTACACCTTATCTTGGAAGGACTATAACCCCAGTCCCACCGGCAACCTGGTCTGCAGCTGGTTTCAAGGACCAGAGAGGTTTGGTAGATGTTCACATGAACATTTGAACTTTCCAATTCTCATTTTGACTATCAACTTAAACCTGTGTGGGTCCATCCAATCACTAGAATTAACTTTGTACATTAAAAGAGCTAATCATCCATGAAGGTAAAGACCTTAAAACATCTGTTGCAAAATCTGTCAATGAGGAGAAAATAGATGCTATAAATATTTGATAGAAGATGTGTAAGAACATTTACTTACACTTCTCCATGTACTTCCAGTTAATTTCAGGAGCATCCTGAACATTTGGGGACTGGATTAGCCCTCTGGCAGTGCTCTTCATGAGATATGTTCCCCGGGAACCATTTCCAGACTCAGTTTTCTGGATCAGAAAATGCACGGCAATGAACAAATATGCAGCTACCATGATACATTCAGCTCAGCGTGAATCATTTTTCACAGCAAGAAACGACTAAGGTTTGAGAAGATTATGGATCACAGGAAAAGGGCATTTCTATAAATAATAAGATTAGAACTAACAAATGTGAAACTTGTAAAGAAAAATGTGGCTGTTTATGAGGTGTGATCTGCAGTTGCTGCTAAAAGAAATGTTTAGAGACAGATTTCAAAAGCAATGTGCATGTTTCAACCTCCTTCGGCCACGAAAAAAAGCCTAGGTTGTGGGTTAGAGCAGAAGCCACTCTTAATTATGTAAATAGACATCGTAGAGACATGGTGCCAAATGGGCTTTAAGCAGAGAATGCTGAGACAAAAATAGCCAGGGAAACTGTGATTTATCAGGCGGCGTCTAGCGCCTTCTCTTATACTTGCTAATGGCCACACTGGGCCGGAATGCACATATCATGGAGCGCTGCACAGCAGCCCTGTGAGCCCTTTGGCTCCCCACTGCAGCACCGATGAAACACGGGCTGGGCAGGGATGCTCTTCCATCTGCGGAGAGCAGTGGCATGGAGGGAGCCAGGGCATTCCCCAGCCCCAGGACCAAGCATCCTCAGCTGCATCCAGCAGGGCCATCAGGATGTGGCATCTCTGCCTCCCTGCGTGGCACGTAGGCGAGCAGGGCACTGCGGTCTGGGCTAAGCACACCAGCTGTATAGCACAGGCATGGCCGAGCTGGCTCCAGACTCAGAACAGTCAGAACCACACAAAGGGGTGAATTGTAAGTCCATCCACGCGTGCCTGTAAATCCAGTAGACAGAGGGTGCCTGTTTGGTCAGTGTTTGTGCAATGTTCAGGGTCGGCTGCTTAGCCGGTTTAAATCAGTGCAACTGCTCTGGCGTTCGTGGAGTCACGCAGATTTACAGCGGCTGAAGATACAGCCCACCGTCGGCTGAGGTTGTAATTTCAGCAGGAGGAAAGCCTGAGTGGTTTATGTGACCATTAGAGCTTCCTTAGGAGAGTGATGGCCACGTGAAGCCCAATTTACATTGCACTTGCCTCCCAGACCCATAGCCCTGCCTGAGCTGTCACTGCTGCCACGTCGTGCACTTTTTCCTCCCATCTCTGACTCTGATTTTTCCTCTCATGCTTGCATTATTGCTTTTTCCAGTTGTGGCCACAGTGCCGCGCAATACTGCCCAACGTACTTTCTGTCACAGGGTCTCTCCACTGCTTTGGAAGAGACCACCTGAGGTCCAAAAGCAGCATGCAGAGGTGTCTCTTGGGTAATGTTGCTCTAGGTACCAGCTAAAGTCACAGGCACAGGCACACCACACAAGTATGGGTCTTGGGTGCTGAGACAACCAAAGACTTCATGCTATTTTACAGCCTGGTGGTACCTGAGCTGAACAATTTTAGCTCTACCTTACCTGTAAGCTAAATGGCTAGGCGTGCTGCAGCCACAGCTTTCTTACACAACCTCTTTTTTATTAGAGCAGCAAATCTCACCAAATTGCTTTCTGCTCCTAGCTGGGAAGTGAGAGAATCACACTTCAGAGCTCAGGGCTCACATTTGTTTTCCCCACAGTGTTTTCAACACTGCAATCTAGCTATTGCCGCATTTACTGTGCTATCCATCTCTCGACACGCGTACATGCCTACTCTCCGTTCGCCCCTTCTGCACCACCTAGTAGCCCCTGCTGCACTCACGCTCCACCAGCTTACCAACCAGCAAAGCAAAGAAGAAAAAGGTAAGTATCATCTATGTGTTTATATTCATTTAGCATAGCTTAATCACTTGACTTCATTGTTGCAACATTTCTGTAATAAGTCTATACTGAGTTATTCAGGATATTTTCCTTAATAAACCTGATGAGGTCTATACTCATCTGTGAAGAATGGGAAAGCAGGTGCTTTATGTACCTTTGGTGAGGCACCAAGCTCCAGCTGAGACCACTCTTCTCCCCACCACCCCCAGCAACAAGGGAGTAGAACACACACCTGTTGAGAGATTTGGCAGTCGTTGTCGTTTCTTTTTCAATTGTGTTGGTTTTCAAAGTTTGGGAGGAATCTAGGGAGAAGCTACACCCTAAGGACTGGGAAGCAGAGGTTCCCAGGAAAAGGTACTATTGTTGCTGGTAGCAGGCTTAGAGCATCTGTGGCTGTTGTTCTGCTCTGTGGGATTGGGTGGTTTTTTGAGAGGCACTTCTCCTTTTCTTTGATTTGAGTTGACTCCCTTCTTCTCCTAGTTACTCCCCTTACTTTCCTGCCCTCGATTAGGCTTTATCCCTTCTTTAGATGCTGCTTTTCTAACTAAGTGCTGGACCAAAGATTGAAAAAGAAAAAAAAATATCTGAAATTTGAGTGTCGTAGCTCTGCTTGTTTTGCTTCTGTCCTACTTTTTTTACCGTCTTCCTCTGCTGCTCTCATGTATTCAGAGCCTAACAGCTCCTCAAGGATAAGGGCTGAGTTGTTTGTGTGTTGCCAGAACAGGGGCTTTCTATTAGATGTCTGTCCTCAGGCGCTGTTCTAACATGTACACATGATGATGATGTTATTTTATGTACTTTGTGACTTATTGCTGTTGTTCCTTCCACAATGAATAACTGCTTGATCTGTGGTTAGTGAAATAACACGCAAAGTTGTTTCTTCTTGTTGTGTTTGTTAAACAACAGAAATATAAAATCATCTGAATTATTCCAAACCCTATACTGCAGAAATGGGACTCATATCAATCTTAAGCAAGGAGGAAATCCTCAGATTCAATTATTATGAATTAATTGAATAAGGAAGAAAATCATAGAAGGAAATTGTTTTCTAGTTGTTCTGGAAATAGTAATTAGGGTCTACAGTTAAGTGATTTATTGTGTCCTGCACCATAATGTTTCAAAAGCACAGTGGAAATCCTCATAGGAAACGATGGTACATACTGGACAGCAGAATTTTTTACTTTAGTGTTTCTGTGTTACTGGTGACTGTAGAAACGAATGTTAAAATTTTAGAGAGCACAACGTTTTCCAATAGAACATGTATTTCAGATGTTACTGGTTGTATATTCAAGTGAAGGATTAGAAAGGAACAGAAGGGTTGGGTTGTGGTTGTTTGTTTTTTGTTTGGGGTTGTTTTGTGTTTTTTCCTACTTAAAATGCTGAAAAGAACCCAGATAGCATCAAAGTGAGAATTGACACTTTCTCTGAGTTTTTTCACTTCACACCTTATCAAATACTGAATACTTGCTCTTTGGAAAGTAAAACTCAAAATCAGCAGCTGTGAAGGGTTTGGTTTTTAGGGATCTATAGTGCTTTGTCACCTGTTTGCCTTTTAAGGTGTCTATGTAATGACTTGGAGGTAATACTGGCGGCAGAGTGGTGGACCAGACCTACTGGGGCAACTTCAGCTCCCTCATCTCACATAGGTGAGTGAGGAGAAGGGACAGACCGATGGATGGGAACATAAGAGTGCAAACTTCTGCTGCTGTAGCCTGCTATGGCTGCAGGTAGAAGATGACGGTGTCTTGCAAAGCCTGTTGCGTGTGTATTTAGGATGAGAGTTCTTCATACTGCAAATCACAAAGGTTCGTGTGTCCTTTTCATAAAGCACCTATTGACTTTAGGTAGGCCTTGCTGCCAAACATCTTGATATACCTCAGTACAAACCTTCCCCTTTGTCTTCTGACTTTTTATTACTACAATCCATTCCTGGTAATGCTATCTCTGCTCCTGAACAAATAGCATCATGTGTTCTTGCTGCCAGTTTCTTGAAGTTCTAATCCACTTTAATCGTAACAGTCCCTGCACCGGAAATGAGTTGCTGGCATTAAACAGAAGCAGAGGAAGCCCTAGAAGTGAAACGCTTGCTTCCCTCTGTAATTAAATGTTAGAACAGGTTGAGAGAGAGAAAGCTTGCAGTGGCAAAGAAAAAGAATGGCTCCAACCAAAATAGCATTTGTTCTTTATTGTTTTTCAGTGTCTTCTCCCCTGAAGTCAGGAGAAAGGCCTGTTTCAAAAAATAAATGGCACAATATGGCTTTTGAAGCTCTTGGTGGCAGTGAAGTGTCACAAATATTTCAGTGCAGAAATTGCAATTGGATTCTGCGCACCAAGTTGAGCGTGGAGTTCGAGGATGTGTAACTTGAATCACCCTGTGCTGGCCAGAGGCTCCATCTGTTATTCTTATGCATTATTTACACTGACTGCCTTTAAATATCACACTAGGGATTTGTCTGTGGATTGTCTGTTGAGTTTCTGTTCAGACAAAGGGTTCAATAGCTAAGGTAACCAAAAGCAAAGTGTATGTTACACTGAAATCCCTTCAGCTTCTCTGTATGCAGATGCAGCATCTCGCCTCCCTGTAAACCTTTCTGGATTAACGTTCAAGCTCTTGAAACATACCTCGTAATTCAGAGCCTCACCCCTCGAGAGGAGGAGCACTACCTTTCCCCCCCTGCCTTCTCACTAGAGGTGTAGGTGACCGAATACCTCTGCTTTGTAAAGAAAAGTTAATGTCATATAATTCAGAGGCTTGCCGTGACCGACTTTGTGCTGCTTAAGAAAATGTCAAGGTGCTCATCTAGGCGTGTCTCCAACCACCTAGTGAGGAGAGGGCGGAACGGTGTGGGGACTGCAAACTGACCAGCGAGCAGTTACCTATCCTGCGTTGCTGGCTGCGGCTCGGTGGATATTCGCATCCCCCTCTCCCTTGTCCCGACAGATGCTGACAGCAACTAAAGGCAGGGAGAGCTGTTTGCTGTAATACTGGCTGCAAGTGTTTGCAGAAACGGGAGGGGAAGGAAGTGGAGGTTTCACCTGCGGGAGACAGAGGATGGGAGGTTTTATGAAGATACACACATTTTCTTCTCAATTCATCTACAGAAAGCTTGTAAAATGCTGTTTTCAAGAGGATAGCATTTTGCCCTGACTATAATAAAGACTTTCAATCTGTCTTTATTAGAGAAGGAGGCTTCTTCCTCTCTTCCTTCTCAAAAAAGGAAGTTTCCTACTGCTGCTGAACAAGTTCAGCTGGTTGTGATTTATGCTTTGCATTTATCACTTGGCAGACTTTGCTCAAAATGTTAATTATTACTTAAATTATCCTGATCCAAAACAGAAAATCCATTGCTTCTATTGGATAATATTGTGGGACTTTTTTATTTCGAATGGGTTTCTGAGTTGCTTTGGATGCTTCTACACTTGTTTTATTTGTTACCTGTAACTCAGAAGTTACAGGTGGTGTGGTCCGCAGCCTATGGCACTGCAGCTGTCTTTCCTTCTGCACGTGTTACAGTACTGCTGAACACACCTTACTGACCTTTTCAGCGCTCTTGGAGGTTGCAATGGGGCAATAAATAATTATGAGCTCAGCCATGATTCTTTACTTATGTGGAAAAGAAGCTGTTTTGTGGATGTTGCCATAGTAGTCAATGGGACTACGCGATCTAAATGTTGTAGCGGTGAGGGTTGTGGACCTGGATCTCAGTGCCCTTGTTTGTATGCTTAAAGTGTCTGTTTATGGACTTATTTGGGCTTCTTCATGTGGTATCCTATAATCTGTTCCTGCAGTTTGCTTCCAAGGGAACATAGCTTGGACCTGCAGGCTCTTTCCCGCATTCAGGTATGCTGCTACTTCTACTTGCATCAGATAGGGACAGCTGTAAACTTGCAAATTACAGAATAGGTGTCAGTGATGGGGCTTAAATCCAGGTAGCTTTCCACTGGCTAGACCACAGTTAATCTTCAGTTTCCTTTTTTCACCTTCCTTTCCCTGTGCTTTTGCCACCTCCTGTCCAAAGGGAAAGCAGCAATTTGTGTTTCCATGTTCAGGTGAACACTTTCTTCCCTAAATATTTCAGAGAAGCCTTAAAAGCTCCAGACTGCTAGCAGGGTTGACCCTCCTGGGACAGCTGCAGTATCTGTTTCTCACACTCATCTGGTGGGCAGCAAAGAGCAGCCAAATCCTGCCCGGTAAGTTAGATGCCATGGGGCAGGGTAGCAGAAACTCACACCATCACAAGGGTTGTTGGCTTCATCAGGCCTCTGCTAGACTGAGCTCCTCTGCTGAAAACACCTCGCGCTCTTCCTGGAAAAGCTTTATTGAAAGAAAAGCTGTGTGGCAATTGAGGTCTGGTCATCCCGTATCCCTTTTGTCCTCAGAAGAATACGCAGCCTGATCTGCCCTGGCACATATTCCTCTAGGGAGATCTACTGCGGGAGGAAATACAGTAAGGCAGCTGTCAGAGGGCTGGTGCAAGCACAGGGGTCACAAAGATGCAAAAATCAACCCACTCACCCTACAGCACCCCAAGGGGTGCAGAAAGCCAATGGGTCTTTGCAGGAGCTGGGGAGCACTGCCCGTGCCGGCAGCGGGCAGCGTTGGGGTCAGCAGGGACAGGCAGGCTCTGCCGATGCGCAGCTCCTGCAGGAGAGGGAGCAGCTGCCTGGCTCGCAGGCGAGATGCCGTCCTCAGTGTCGGTAGTGCCGTTGACAAGGGAAACAACTTATTTTATATCTGAATGGCGGCAAACTGTGGGAAGAAGACAGTGTTAGGCTGGCGATGCCCTGGGCTGGGTCACTGCCTGCCCCTGAGATGGCAGTGGGGGCCGTGCTTATCGGTGACCCCAGAGCAGATGCCCCGGGGAGTTGAGCCCAGAAAGTGAGTGCTGTCAAGGGTGAGGTTGCTTTGAGTACAGCTTTGATATAACAGGGGAAGGATTCAGCTCCTGGTGACTCCCCTCCATGACGAACAAACGCAAAGGGAAGGGTTTGGTACTGCAGGGCTTTGGAGAGAACAAGGCTGTTTGCAAAGTAATATCACACATTCCAACAAAGAACTGAAGCAATTTAAAAAGACAGCTTGGTGCATAAAGGTATTAAATGCTACATTTAATTCTGAAAATGATGTGATTTGGCTGATTATTTGTTGCTTCTTTGGTACTATTGGGACTGGATTTCTTCCTGAGAGGTGGAAACAGAACTAGTGGAGCTGAGGTGTGCTGGTAGGTACTTTGGCAGGTTTTTTTATAACAGACACTTGGTTTATTGACGATATTTCAATAACAGTTGTTTTTGAGGGATCATATCTGTAGCAAATCACACTAACAGATGTTGCCCAGCTGTGCCAGTGTTGCAACTTGTCTTAAGGTAGCTATTGGACCTGTATGTGGGGTCTAGAAATAGCCTGGTATAGCAAAAGGAATATTTGAGCTAAACAACTATGTTCTAACAATCAGGAAGAATAGCATTTCTCATCTGGCTCTCCCCTCCTAAATAACTGTGTCGCTCATAGTTATTGCTCTCTTCTGTTCTAGTTGTAAACTGTGACAATGTAGCTAATGAAAGTTGAAAAGAGAGCTATAGGATAAAGTACAGTTTTGAACACCAGTAATAAAGTAGAATTAAATAGTGGGACCAGAAAGCGATACCCCTGCTTACAATGACTAGCATCTTCTTTCTCTGTTAGCCTCATTAGAGAGAAAGGGACTACAGAGACTCGAGCTCTGTTTAATATAAATGAATCTATCAACACTGGTCTGGGATTAAAAGCAGAATTCAGTTTTAATGGAGCATAAACACTCTAAGGGTTTTCCATTTGTTTAAATTTGTTCCTTTCCTGAGGAAAAGGAGATAACCGCGTAATGTAGATGTGGGGCTGGGTAACACACAATGTGAGTGAGGAGAAGATGATTTAGGTGGGCCAATGAATTTTCAAACAGAAGGAGCAGAGACAAATGACAAGAGAAGTTAAACAAATAGCATGTAATTAATTCTCACGATTTTACCTAATGCTCTGTGACATGGCTGTCACTAGCATTGTCAGAAGCTATAAGTGAAATGGGATTGAAAAAATTCCCAGGCAGCAGTAATCTCAGTGTGTTGGAAAAACGTTTTTCTAAGATGGATTCCCTGATTATATACAGCTCAAGTATACATGAAAGAGGAGCTTAAAAAGCCTAAGTTTTTCTGTATTGACTTTCATCTTAGACTCTCACTCCAGCTAGCAATATATGACCCATATGACATACAAAAATATATTTACTTCTATGTGACTGCCCTCCAGGGCACTGTCTGTAATTACTAAAGAGGCCACAGATGCATCTGATCATGCAGTTTTACTGATTCATTTATATTTATGTCATTGGGTTTTTTTCCCCCCTACTAGAAAGCATTTGTTTTCCCTGCTAATGCACCTGAGATTGATGTGGGCAATTGTGCTCTCCGGTAGCAGAATAAATCCTACTTTCTGGTTCACAAGTGCAGCAGGAGAAAACCACAGGGATGTTCAGTTTCTATTTTAAAGGACCTCCCCAGCAGGACACATACTAAAAATTAATACCAAAGAAGAATTAATGTTGTCTTAACCTTCCTCTTTGTTATACTGTATCGCTTGGTTTTACCTACAGTAAAAGTTTGCTGAGGCAATGCTAAGTGGAATTATACTCAGGCGCTGCACTTGCAGAGAGGGCTACGTAGCACTTTTCATTTGAAGATACTGTTCTCCGTTACTTACCGTTTTCCTAGGTCTTATCATTCCAGTTAAGATCTTCCTTCCCAGGTGTCCTACTCTCACAATGACTTTGGTTAATTTGAGAAATGGCAGAAACATGTGGGTGGGTTTTTTGTTTGTGTGTGGGTTTTTTTTTGATGTGTGTTGTGGGTTTTTGGAGCGTGTTTTGGTGTGTTTTTTTGGGTGTTTTTTAATGGAGGGACTCTCAGTTTCTTTAAGATGATTCTGTGCTTCTGGCTTGGTGCAGGGATTTGAAATCTGGCAAAAGGTGCCCTTTGAAAGGGAGCCAAGGGTTTTGCTTTTGCCTGGATTTGTTAAACACCCGAGGAAAAAATCAGTTTGTATATCCTCAAATACACGTTCATTTATGAACACATTTTGAATTCTCAGAATATTCTGTCTGCAGGCAGCAATAGTTGCTGTCCCTCCCCTTCCAGTCCCTACAGGCTCATCGATGTTGTATGTGACTGCATGCATCTTTAGGGTGCAGGGGGAACCCCGTGGTTGAGGAGCTGCTGGGACAGTGTCTACAGAGCAGAGATTGGTTTGGTTTTTGGATTCCCCCTGCCCTGTTATATTCAGCTAATGCCCAGCTGGGATGAAGTTGCTAAAATCCAGCAGGCTGCAGAGGTGGCGTGAGCAGTAAGGAGCAGAGCTGAAGTGCAATAATCGGTGGAAAACAGCGGAGAGCAGAAAGAGGATCAGATGTTGGTAGATGGCAAGAAAGGAGGAAGGGGAGAAAACTGAGGTCTAAGTTGTTTCACACAGGAATGTTTAAGGAGCTTGAGAGAACAGATTGGTGATGCACCTTTCCCATCTTAGCTGTAAGTAGTGAGGAGGTGGGACAAAGAGTGGGGAGTGTGGAGGAGAAGAGGGAACTGTACAGGGACTAGTGGCTGTGCACCTAGGGAAAGGCAAGGGCACTGAAGATGGTGTTGCAAATCCAACAGTAGGAAGTTATTTAGAAGAACTTGCCACTGGAAATAATGCATACGAAGATCTAGTCAGAAGTGGAGTTCAGATCATCTCCTCACAGGCCTTACAAGTTTTTCCAGCTGGATTCTCACCAAGGATTAACTAGTCCCTGTAACTGCAAACACAGCTGGACATCTTCACATTGGACCTGGGGACTTTATGTGTTAATCTTTCAAGCAAATAACATGCTGTTATCAACCTCAGCTGGTGATGCTGAGTCCCTAGCTGGCTCAGTTGGCTGTGTCCTGTTACTGGTTTACAGGGAAAATATTTGTGTAGAGAAGGTATGGCTCCTTTGGCATAAACTAAAAGAATAATAATGTCAGGCTCTGGGCCCAGATTTGCTGAATGTTTGAATCTTTTAGGTATTTGTCTGATAAATCAAGAATAGCCAATCTCTAGTCATGCAATATTCCAGACTCTTTAGTAGATGTGTTTTAGAAAGCGGTGTAAACATTTGGTATAGAAGTAAATATGAACTGCTATTAGTCTAGGTTTTAATACTCTATTTTGTTTATAGAAGCCAATAAGTGGAACACAAATTATGGGATCTGAATTTGAAGGAAGACATAAAATTTCTAAAGAAAGGGTTTTTTTGTTGATTCTCAATCAGCTGATGTTAATTATAAGATGCAGCAAAGCTAAGAAACATGTTTGCAAGTGGTGTGGACTAACTTCGTGTGCTAAATGAGAACACGTACCAGCAGAGAACCTGGATTTGTGATTAAAAAAATATCTTGGCCACATAGACACCTATTGATGGCTCAAGCATCTGAATCTAGAGATTTATGAGGGCAGGCAGCATTTTCTGGACACAACTTACATGGAACTACCTGGAGCGTGTTACTGTTACTTAGTCTAGTGGAAATTATCTGATCAAGTGGGTTTTGTTTCTCTTCTTCACATTGCTAACTCAGATCACTGCAGGAAAAAAGTTGTAATACAAGTCTTAATTACTCTTTCTTACATTCTGGCTTGAAGGACTTGTACAAGAGGTCTCCAATTCACTTGCCTTAATCCTTATCCATGGACGGGTGTCAGAAATTCTCACAAGCTATTGCAGGACAGAAATCTTTATCTGACAGAGGTTAGTATCTGAAAGAGAACATGAGTTAGAGGTGAATAATTTTGGCTGATATGTTACTTTCGCGACTTTTAGCATCTCCCTTTAACACATAAATATTCAGTAAACTGCAAATGTTTGCAGGCATCTGACTGGGGATATTGTTGGTCAGTCAGAGAAGAAAGAGTGTAACAAATGAGCACTTGTATGATAAGTGTCACCTCTCCCTGTTTTTCCGCTCAAAGTGGCAGGGAGATACGGCTGTCACAGCTATTGGCAGCGACTCCCCGATGGTCTGAGAAGGGCAGTTTCTGATTTCCAAGGTCAACAGCAGGGTTTGAAATTCTCTGTTTGTTCTAATCTTTGACCTAATACTTCCAATTTACCAAGTTCACAGTCAGCCACAGCACTGTAATAGGGGTTACTCTGAGGAGACTGTGTGGTGGTGCCAAAGCCCCGGTGACTGCGGGGAGGGGAAAAAAGCGGAATTAAAACTCCTGACCAGGTCAAGACCACTCAGGGAACCAGGCTGTGGCTATTCAAAAACCACTAAAGGAATAATGAAAGGACCCGATCCATAGCAGCAAGTGGGACAATTCACAGTAGGAGCCCTTTGAGGATGGAAGAAAGATGCACCAAATGAAATGATCCTGTGATGAGACACTAACATCACATTACTGGTTACAGCAGTAAAAAAGATTAAACTGAAACTTTATCTAGATTCTGGGCCAGTTTCTGAGGTGATAAAAAGCAACTGAGCAAATAGCTAAATCGGAAGCCAAAGAGAACTTTTAACTTAATTCGCATCAAATCTTCAGTAACCATAATAATTAAATGGAAATACCTCCTGTTTCAGGAAGGTGGGAAATTTTATATTGCATGAAAACTGAAGACAGTCAGGAACTGTTTGATACTATGTGTGTTTGTCAGTGACAGATCAATCCTGAGAGCTGCAAAATGGCTGGAAATGTTTCTTGGGGAAGCTACAGAAGCGCGCAACTTACAGCCACTGTGAGTTAGGACGAAGAGCTATCCAAATTGCTGGAGACTCTATTCTTAGTTCTTGTATTCTTGGTAAAAAATGATTTGCAATTGTCTCCTGAGTATCACTTACCTAAAACCTGAAATTATAATTCAGGAGGATAGTGGTGATTAAATCTTCCCTATATTCTCCATGGTACTGAGGAACATGCAAGGGTCAACTGAAGGCAGGGGTAGGGGTAGCACCCTATGAACTGGTGGGCCCTAATCTGCTGAAGCTGCCCCACTCCGCTGTGCGGCTGGCAGCAAAGCACCAGTTGCTGATGTAGCAGAGCACATTACTGACGTCTGCCAGGTGGCTTGAAGTTTTTTTCATGCTTCTTCCTTTCCCTTAAGTAAGAGCTTAAAGGCAATTTTATTTTGTGGGCAACCATGGTGCTTGTTGCTATTGAAGGCAAGACAAATGGTGTTTTACTTCTGTGGGGCTGGGATGTAAGCACATGGATTTGGGAACAAACTGACCAATGTGGTGCAAGCTCTGTGATTTTTTTATTTTTTTTTTAAGTTTGTGGAGATCACTGAGCTTGACAAACGGGGACTTTTTTTTTTTTTTTTTTTTTTTTTAAATCGTTGAGCAAAGACATGTTGCAGTTGTACTGTGAAGAGCTGGCCAGTCCTTGGAAGGTGGGAGCTCAGGTTTACCGATGCCTGGCTAAGGGACTTTGAGTGGGAACGCAGAAGCTTCCCAGAGGAGGGGGTCTGCCCAGTGTGGCAAACAGTGTCCCTCTCCCCCACCGCGTGTATTTAGTCATCCTTGCCGGGGACTGCCTTGTGGGGTTCTTGACAAGGACAATGTCCTGAGATATCTGACATGAGGAGGCTGAGCCTGAAATAGGGCCACAAGCTGGCTTGTACCAGACTTTGTCTTGCTGTGGAAAGACTGGTCAGTGCTCCAGCATCAATATGGTCTAGAGGGGCCACAAAAATTGAGGCAGATGTGAGCCCAAATGTGAGGCAATAAGATGTCTCAGTGTCAAAGATGGTTAAATTATAAGTGTTCCTATAATGCTCAGAACTCCACAAAATACTTAGCTCCTGTTTTAGAGCTGTCTATTACAGCAAAACACTTCTGTGTCAATGGTATCTCGTCAGGCTCTGCTGAAATGAAGGGTGTCAGTTGTGTCACTTGATAGCTGCACAAGCTTTCCCAAACTCTGCCCTTGCTTGGGGATGTGCTGGAGGATAGAGTTGAAAATGAAATGGAGTCTTGAGGTGACTGCTGCCCGCATCTGTGATGAATGCAAAACCTGGACCTACCAATGGCCCTTCTCCAAAGCAGTAAGGAGGAAAAAAAAAACAAACCAAACCAAACAAAAATAAACCTCTAAAAAGATAAAAATATCTTTAGGTCCCCAGTAGCTCCAGGAGAACAGTTGCTTCACAGCATGTTAATCTTTCACATACTCACTCATTTTCCTGAGAATCTTGAGTAGATTTTTACTGTTTTGAAGAACAGTGTGAGGCAGGTAAATTGTCGTGGGCTTTTTCTAAAGTTATGTAAATGTATGCTACGGGAAGACTTGTATGAAACATGTTATTTATATCCTCAGGAGAGTGATAAGATATTATTGTCAGTTGCTCTGTGATTCTAGACACTCTCAAAAGGCCTTAATGTCATACGTTAAACACAAATAGAGATGCAGCAGAACAGGGGAATGATTCCTGAGAATACCACTGTGCTTTCCTTCTGCTGTTCTGCTCGTGATTTGTAGGAAAGCTATAGTGAAAAGCAAACCTGCAGCTTATAAAGGCTTTTCAGGTCTTTCAGGTCTTAAATTACAAAAACCTATAAATCGGCTCACCTGACTGCTTCTGAGCTTTAAGCTATCCAGTTTCCCTCAGATGACCTAATCTGTGCCCAGTGGTACTTTGATTAGCTCAGTACAGTTCAGTACCTGGAAAACAAACTTGCTGCAGGCAGTGAGCAAGTATGACTGCTTCCAGTGCTCGGGACTCCCAAAATGGCAGGAAAGTTGGTGAGATAACATGTGTGGATTGTGCAAGCAGGTGAATTATGCTGGAGCCTGCCAAAAAAATACAAACAAACCAACCCCCCCCCCCCAAAACAAACAAACAAACAACAAAAAAAACCCCAACCCTCCCAAAAACCCAACATCCCTTTCACTTAGGGGCTAAAGTGCCCAATCCAGCCTTCAGCCAGCTGGTTGTCTTGGCAGAGGAAGGTGCCACATGAAAGTTCTGGAGTATGTCGGCCCGGTGACATGGATTGGGTGAGTCTTTTCTGTTCCCTGCATGTGGGTGCCTGAAACAAGGGTAGGTCTCTGCAGGGTTACAGAGGCTGCAAGCTCCTGCCTGACAGCACAATCCGAAGCTCAGGGGAAGGGAATGGCTCTTTTCCCTACCACCTCTTAAGTGTCTGAAACTGCCCCGCATGGGTAATGGAGGAGGGAATATATAGGGATACCTATATGTTCACAGATTCTACGGTCAGATGATTCTGGTCATCTAGTTTTTGTGGTGTTTTTCATATTATGGACCTTAGGTTTTTTCCCCCACGTTGGATTGAGTGATCTCTTTAGATGTTTAATCTTTAAAGACTCCAGTCTCTGCTGAGTCTACCACCTACCAGATAAACTCTTTCAATGTCTGATTATCCTCACAGCTAGGAAAAGACATCTTATTTCAAGGTCGGATCTGTAAAGCTGTTTCTTTCTTCTGGGCTTTTTATTTCATGGTTTCCTCCTCTTTCAGCTGATTTATTTTTTTTCCTCTAAATTTTTGCTACTAGATTAAAATATGAAAAAATCTGAAATATATAGATTTACTTAAAACCTTTGTCTTTTACTTTCAAAATTAAGTGTTACATATAAGAATAGCTTATTTATAAAAAAAGCTGGAAGGAAGGGAATACTTAAGAAGTCTAACTAGTAAGTCTGCTCTCACTGATTGAATCCCTAACTTCTGGAATAACAAATCTCCACTGTTTGCTTACAGTCGCCTTCTGTTGTTTCTAATTGCTTCTTGAACTTGTCTATCCACGATGTCTTTATCAGTTCTTGAGCAGGTCTTCTAAGTCCTTGTCTTTCACTGCCTGTGTTGTATTTTGACTCAAAAATGTATTTCAGCCGTATCTTCTTGGAATGAACAGTTTAGTTGCAAGCCCTATAAATGTGACGTGAACATTTGCCCTCAGAGGGTGCAGAACAACAGCCGTACTGGGTCAGACCAGAGGTTCATCTAGCCCAACAGCCTCTTTCCAGGAATATCCAAAACAGATGCTTTTGGGAAGGTGATTAAAAAAACAAAACCTTATCTCTTCTTTGGCTATTAACCAAGCCACCAGTGCAAGTCAGCACAGATGCCAAAGCAAGCAGGCCTTTAGGCAAATAAAATTTGGAAGTAATTTTTGCTGCTAGGTCTGGCGTGAGGTTATTTCATGGGTGGGCACATCCAGAACCACACAATACTATGTAGTCTGAACTAAATTTGCATGGTGATCAGCTTAGGCCTTGTGAACCCACAAGGTGTGAATTGAACAAGCTCAGTAACAAATTGCATGAAAAAGTTTTGGGTTTCTTCTTTTACAGATAAAATAAAGCTAAGCTAAGCACATAAACAAGTTCTCTTTTCACTTTAAAGGAGAAAAATGCAAGGGAAAAATAGCATAGGTAGTAATGGCAAAAGGGAAGAGAAGAACAGGAAGACAAAGGTGGGGTTTTTTAGAACTCTTAAACACTTACATGTTTTGTTGACTTCATTTGATTTCTAAACGCAAGCAGGCAAAAAGATATTTCCTGGCTCCTGATTGTATGTATAGTTGTAGCTGCAGGGGGTTTTTTTAGAATTTTTAGCCATTTTGTTTTGAGCGTATTGGTACATTGTGGTTTGGGCTGGGCTGGCCACTAAAGAAAATTGTTTCTGTTTTACCTCAAACCAGGACATGGTGCTAAATATAAATTATTACTCCAGCACATACCTCTGTGCAATTCCTTTCCTACATTTAGGATAACCAAGTTTCTCTCTCTGTAGAATGAACTGGGCTTACTCCACTGTATGGAGGTGAAAAAAGGACATGATTTTGTGGAAGAAAAAAACCCACACGTTTTTTCATAAACGTCCTACCACCACTGAAGAGCTGTGCATATAAACCTATTGATGTTAATATCCAAGGACAATTAGTTTCAAATGGGCTTACCACACACATGCAGGTGGCAAAACTACCAAACCAAGTGCAGAGTGAAAGTTGGGGAAAGAGGTGTGGGGGGGAAATAATGCAAATTGTCTGCACGGTCTAAATTATGCACCAGAGGACTTGAGTAGATCCAGCCAGGAACACAGGATGAATGATGACTAAACACAAAATGATTTGCAGCACCCCTAATATAGCCTGGAATCATCAGACTTCTTAAATCATTTCTGTATTGTTGCCGATTAGGTGGGTTTGAGCTACAAAACCAGACTCTGTTCTTTCCAGCCAATGCTGGACCTGAGGGTATGGACTTTCCTCTGTTCTAGAGTTGGAGGGCAAAAAAGTCATGTAGCTGAGAGCCAGATGCCAACACTAGCAGGGGTCTGAAATGAGAATGGGAACAGCTTTTGCTGAGCAGAAGCCATAATGCCATACTGCAGGAGAACATAGTTTAGTGCTTCAGCCAACCCATATTTATAGAAAGCATCAGCGCTCAGCTATGGTCACATGTCTGAAGGTTGCCTTTCACCCCCTTGTAAATATTTTTCAAACAAGACAGAGGGGTGGGAGATATGGGAGAAAGCTCAGATTTTCTGCAGCACTGGAATTTCAGTACCTGCTGCAGAGCATCTAGTCTTTACCTCCTAAACTGAAATACCAAAACTCGTTCTCCTGAAGCTCTTGCCAGTTTTCACGCCCCCCTCCCACCCCCACAGCCTCACCACTACCGTCAGCATTTGCTATGCCATTTCGCTTCATTGCTCACTTGCTAAATATAAATCTGAAATTTTTTTTCTTTCTTCTGAAAGCTCTGCTGTGCCATAGGCACTGAATTCTGACAACTCCCCCACCCCAATTCACTGAAGCTATGGATTGCCTACAAAGGGGCATATGTCCGTCTTAGCTGAAATGTTGGCTCCTACAGCCAAGAGAGCTCTTCAGTGTCCATGCACAGTGTCATCTGGCAGCAGTGAACCCCTCAAGTCCAACAGAACCTTCCCTTCAGATGCTAAGGCAAGCTTGTGCTCCAGGCTTGGGTGTTCTTGTTGTTCGCTAATGGCCTAGTTTGATTTTGAGGCAGACCCAAAGTCCACTTAATCTCTCAGCTTTTCTGGAGACACAGGTAGCTTTATGTTGAGCTCATACCCAACGCTACAGCAGTCAGTGGTGATGTTGCTGTTTCTGCCCATTTCTTCTCTGGGAAGTGGGAGACCTGGACCTGAGCCCCTTCTGTTCCTAGATCCGCAGCTCTGAGCTTTGAAGAGATGCCCCAGTTACTAGGCTAGAGACTTGCTTGTGCACCCAGAAGGAAGGTGAGCTGTCAGCTGGAGCGGACCTCAACTGAACGAGCAGTGGGACTGCTACATGAAGGTGGAGGTGCTTTGCTGGGAGGAGAAAGAACTGGAATCCTGTTGCCTTTCTAGGTCAGTTCATGCTTTATGGATATATACAAATAAGAGACTGCATTGAGAGGAGGGACTACAGGCAAGCAGATTGTAGGATGGGTAGTTGAGGCTGGGAAGGACCTCAGGAAGTCTCTGGTCCAGCTTTCTGCTCCGAGCAGGGTCAGCTGTGTGATCAGATCAGGTTGCTCTGGGTTTTCCAGTCTTGAAAACCTCCAGACACAGCCTGCACAGCCTCCCTGGTCAACCCAATTCAGTGCATGGCTGTCCTCAGGGTGAAAAAGTTTCTTCTTGCATCCAGTCTGTGCTTCTCACTTCTCTTTATGCCCAGTGTCTTCCCGCTGTGCACTACTGTAATGAGCGTGGCTCTAGTTACAGGGAAACCTCATAGGTACTGAGGAGCTGCTGTTAGATGCTCCTGGAGCTGTCTTGTCTTCAGGTTGAACCAGCCTTGGTCCCTCAACCTGTCTTCACAGGGCAAGTGCTCTAGCCCTGACCATCCTGGTGGCCCTCTACTGAACTCACTCCAGTTTAGTGATGCCTTTCCTGTATCGGGGCGGGGGCGAAAACTGTTCACAGTATTCTAAACACAATCTAACAACGGCTTAGCAAAGAGGGATAATCTCTTCTCTTGATCTGCTGACAGTGCCTCTGACAATACAGCCCAGGATGTCTATATAACCTTCTGTGCTGCCAGGGTGTGCTGCTGGGTCGTGTTCAGCTCGCTGTCCTTCATGACCTCTGGGGCCTTTCAGATCTGCTCCACAGGCAGTGACTTGCCAAAGGACTCTAAAATACTCTTTAGAAGCCCTTACATCTTCATTGCATGTATGGAGAATTTACTTACCTTAGGTACTCTGAAGGAAGCTTTATAAATCCGACCATGTTTACCTTACCAGTCTGTTCAAGACCTGTGCTAGGTCACCTGAATATGCTAATTAGGTGAAGTATGTGCTGCCTGGATAGTTACGTTAACTATACAGTTCCCTGTTACCATTTTCAGAAGTACCTGAAGACTTAATGGAAAAGAAAACAATTATCCCCAGTTCTATTCCTATTATCACATCAATGTAACTTATACAAATATTACCCTATAAACAGATGTAAAGGAATACAGCAGACCATGCATGTGCACACACAAAAATTTGCTGGTTGCCACCGCTCCTGATAGTGGTAATTGCCAGTGTAGTGTTCGACTTTACGCACAGGAACAGGCGTAACTACATACTCTTCTTTCACCCCACTCCAGGGTCTGTACCCAACAATAACTGGATGGGGCAGCACTACTACTCTTGTATCTGACTGCAGATCACATTCTCTTTCTTTTGTTTGCCATCACCTTTCAGCGTCAGCTCTGTTCCTTTTCTTATTTCTCTACCCTTTTCCTAGCTGTTCCTAGATGTGCCCTTTTCTTAGGATAAGTTTGTTCTCTGAGATAAATATATCATACTCTCATACTGCAGAGAGATAGATCATCTTCTCAATCTCTACTTGCAATTCTGAAATGCTGAGATTGGAGGTTATTGCCAAATTGTCAGGACAGATCAGCAGTGAGGGCTTATCCAAAGGTCACCATTGGAAGCTCAGGATATTTCAGGACAGAGGATTCGGTACAGCCTACAAAACAATTGTTTTTTTGCTTGTTTCCTATCAAATGCAAAGGCCTGATCCTATAGCTCTGAGAATGACCTTACTGGGCTCAACGGGACTGTTGCGTGACAGAGATTGCAGGATCAAATTCTCCAGGATGTTTGATAAATGATGCATGTCCATGGGGAAATTGGCTTGTTTAGCCATTCATGAATGTATGCATTTTGAAAGAGCAAAATTTTGCTTACAATTTCCAAAGTAAAAGAGCAAATTTCCTGGCTACTTCTAAAAATATAACTACCTCTTAATGTCAAGATGCCAATCTGAAACAACTCATATAATAGCATCTAATTTACAGTGAGGAATCATTATCTTCTAACAGCATCACAGTTAGCTGCAAATAATGAAGTAAAGCTGTATGGCACTTAAACAGAGGGAAATGTTCACATTAATACAAAAAGTAAATTGGCGAGACTATATTCACAGTTAGTGCTCTGTCTGACGTTCTTCCTTTGCCTCCTCCCCCACCTTTAACTTCAAGGATGAAGCAGTATGGGCTACAGCATTAGGGAAAATATAGGTTTCTCTTCTTTCTCAGCTCAGCTTCGAAGAGCAGGAGACAAGTCTGTATCAGTTCTCTTATAATCCAGTATCACAATGCCAGGACAGGAGGTCACTGTGTTCTGTAGCCAGTGAAACACCGAAAGCGTGGACTAACTTACTGGTCTTGAAGTATATAGAAGTCTTAAAACAGTACTGGAAAGCTGAGTGTCTTCCTCCTGCAAGCTTCTGAAAACAAGATAAAAAGCTGTAAAAAATCTGAATTTTAGTCACTCACAGTGTAAGTGGTACTCAGCTAACTGGCTTGACCTCCGGGTGCAGAGAAGCTATCCAGCTCGCCAACTTTTTCCTCCAGGTAGAGGAAAAACCAGTACCTAAGCCAAGAGTTCAGGACCAACTGGGTGGGTGCTACTGCAGTTGGGTATTATGCAGGATGGAGCTGGAGACAGCTGGTCTGGCTAACTCCAAAGCATGTGTGAGAACTATCTGCCTTTCTCTGCCACTTCCAGAACCTGGCACAAATGCTCTCCTTCCTTGGGATATGGGCTGTTTCTGCCTGTGGAAACAGCCTGTTGCACTAGTAGAATTATATTCTGTGAAGCTGAAGATCAGGAGTCAAATAGTACTCAAGACAGATTCTGACTGTAATACTAGGTCCTTCAAGAGAAGGTTTCACATAGCCATTTTCTTATATCTCCAAGGAATTTACATATAGGGAAGAGCTAAATCTGGTTTCAACTTCTAAGTCAAGTTCTTGAAGGTTAGAAGTAGTGAAATGGATACTTTGCTGAAGTATCTGAGATTCTGAGTGTTCACAGCAAGACTGTATGCTGTGCTTAGGCAGGTGTGCTAAAAGTCTCTGGGTAGCTGGCGAGTTGTAGACTCTGAGTTAATTTCATCTTTCTTGAATGTGAGAGATCAGATGCCTTACTAGACGGTCATCTACTAGATAGACTAAAAAGGAAACTTTAGTTTAAAAACCAAACCAACCAATCCTTTCTTGTTCAGCCTAGGAAAATGGAGCACAGAACTGAAGGAAACTTGCAGGGCAGAGTATCCAAACATCTGCATGTAAAAAATGGCCACAAAAAGTTGCCTAGTCCAAAGGATCTACAAAACTCTTCAGGTGTTTCACCACGAATGCCTTATACCCATATCTATATTTGCTGCAAAGCCTAATCTGTCACAGGAACAAGAAGAGGGATCAAGATAGTGCCAAAGTCCTGCTCCCTGCAAATGCAGACCATTAACGGTGTGTGGGGAAACGTACTTCAAGAGTCTGAGCAAGAAAGGTGTGCCTCAGGCTGTCCTAAAGCCATGAACACTGTCAATGTTCACTGTTTTCCAGTTAGACCTTGGCTTTGTCAGTGTCTAGACCTTCAGAATGACAAAGATCCCTGCCCTGTTTGAGAAGCTTAGCATACATCAAGGGAATAAATATACCTTTCTGGTTCCCAAAACTGAGCAGTCCAGCCCAGCCACACTCACACAACACAAACATGCAAAGGGGTCGGATCAGGTCTCCCTCCTTCTCTAGGATATCACAAATGAAAGACAATCTTAAGGGAAGACAAATTGCCTCGAACATAAATTTCTCAATGTTCTTTGGAGGTTTTAGTCCTTTTGCTTATTGAATTTCTCTCAAAGCATGAACAGAGATGCTAGGGTTTATTAACATAGCTTATGAAAGATGTTGCACTAATTACCTAGTTCCACACAGTATGTTAGGAAACATGGGATTAATAAACGTGGCTTATTGAAAAATAAAAAATTGTTGAGGAGGTAAGATATGCACTGCAATATGCTTGCTTATCAAGCCCTTGGTCTTCCAATCTTTTAAGCGAATCAGCATTTCTGGATGCATAAGTTGTTTCTGTGAAGTAAGCGCTTTCTGTGCCCTGCTTGAGCTGAATGACAGCAAATACCGTTGTCAGATATTTAACTTTCTCAAAGTTCAAACAAAGCCCAACCAACTAAAAAAGCCAAACAAATCCAGACATTTAAGCACATATATAACTAGTTATTTTAATCTCACGTAAGTAGTTTTTCATAGTATGGTGTCCCAAGGTGGCGAGATAAGATGTCTCCTAAATAAGTTGCACTGGACTGTATTCTTCCCACTGCACAGAGAGACTTGGAAGAATTCTTAAAATCTTCCTTCCAGACAGGCTTTAGTCAGTGCTAGGTAACTCCTGAGTTATTTGCATTGATGGGTTTGGGTAGGTTTTGGTGGTTGTTGTGCTTTTGTGTTTGGTTTGGGTTTTGTTTGTTGGTGGTTTGTTGGTTTTGGGGTTTTTTTTAATTCTTTGGTGGGTGTGGGGGTGTTTAATCTTCAAGTAACTACAAATCTTGAGGTTTATAAAGGACTGACAATAGAAGTAAGGAGACAGTTTTAACAAGGCGCCTGCTTTAAACTAATTGTCTAATGTATAATGAAGGGTTAATGTTTTTTAAACTGATTCCTGGATCTATTTTGAAGATGGATGTTTTAGATTCTCTCATTATGTACACCTGTGATACGTGCTCCTGTGGTTGATGAGGGATATATATTTGGACAGTTTTCTGCCATTAATTTCTAATTAGATACTTGTCAACAATGTGAATTGGCATTGCTACTGTTCAGCAACCCTGTGATTGCTCTGTCCACCCTAATTAATGAACAGCTTCCTTTATAAGTAGATTAATAGAGGTAGTCCCATTACCTGAAGTTATTTCAGTCACTGTGTTATAGTGCACCTCATTAGAGAATTGTAAAATGAAGCAGCATTTCAATTAGCTATTACACAGTATCTGATACTTTTTGTTTTCTCAGCTATTCTCTTAAATGGGTTTTTGAGAAGGCCCTGACCTCTCCTCGGCGTTCTTGAGCACAGCACAGCTTTCTGTGAAATGTCACTGCACTTAAGAGCAACAGCAAACATTGCTAACTTCTCACTGTATTGCTAGAGAAAACAGTAATGGAAAATTCTCTGTGTTCTGCTTAATGCAAAGAGAGAGGTTTCTCTTTTTTAAAAAAAAAAAAAAAGTCAGCATACAGATGCTGTGAGACGTGCGGTGTCAATCAGAACTTGTTACAGTTGCTTAGCCCAAATGCTAAATGACCATAAAGTAAACCAGAAAATTGCAAGCAGTTTGCACATAGGAAAGTCAGAAATGATGGCAGAAGTGCAAATTGTCACATATGCATGTGCCGACTAGTACCACAAAAACACTTATGTGAAGCTAGTAGCACTGTGTCCAGTTCTGGGCTCCGCAGTACAAGAGATACATGAACATACTGGAGAGAGTTCAGTGAAGGGCCACAAAGATGATGGAAGGACAGGAGGAAGGGCTGAGAGAGCTGGGACTGCTCAGCCTGGAGAAGACAAGGCTCAGGGGGAATCTTATCAATGTCTATAAATACCTGAAGGGAGAGCGCAAAGAGGATGGAGGCAGGCTCTTCCCAGTGACAGAACCAGAGGCAGTGGGCACAACCTGAAACACAGGAGGCTCCCTCTGAACATCAGGAAACACATTTCTACTGTGAGGGTGACTGAGCACTGGCACAGGTTGCCCAGGGAGGTTGTGGAGCCTCCTTCCTTGGAGATACTCAGAAGCCGTATGGACATGGTCCTGGGCAACGGGTTCCAGGAGTCCCTGCTTGAGCAGGGAGGTTGAAGCAGATGACCTCCAGAGATCCCTTCCAACCTCCCTGGGATGATGTAGGAAATTTAATGCAAACCATGCAAGAGTAAAGTGAAACTCTCCCTCTACTGAATGTAAGGATCAGCTTATCTTTAATCACTGATTTTTAAGAGTTCTTATTGACCTGACTTTTATGAAAGAAATAAAAAATCTAGAAGGTCCTTCATGTTAATTTAAACTTCAGCATGCTGAAATAGCTGGATTTGCTGTTACATTATCAAAGTTGCCCAGAAATGACATGGAGAGCCTTTCCTGTGATCATAAGGTAAACATTCACCTTTACAAAGTGTCTGTTCTTGTTCTGAATGGCAAGGTTAGTGTGTGCTCAAGCTCCCTTCAGTGTTGGCAGTTTGGGTCAAATTATACAAGGCAGGGTGAAACTAGTGAAACCATCGCTATCTTGAGTTCTTTGTCATAGGTACGGATTTTCCAAGAGTTTAGAGAGCACATACATAGGTGGAGGAGTGGCAGGGAGAAAGCAGACTTACCCGCTCCTTTCTTGTGGTGAAGAGTTACTGGTTTACTCCTGAAAATTTCAGTTTAGGGATGGAGCCAGCTAGCTCTGCACGAGGAGGATAGGTGCTTGCTACCTACTCTGCTGTCTCCCTTCCCTTTCTGAGGGAGGCATCAAACCACTCCAATGTGGGAGTAGAAGATATCTTTAAAATAGGGACATATCTAAATGGTGGACACTGGCCCCTCAAAATGTAACTAGTACAGAGTTTTAAGTTTCTGATTCTTTCTTTCACAGCTGCTTATAACCATAATTTAGATCAACACTGAATTTAGAAAGAAAAGCTCCTTCTGGAAATGCTGGAGAAGGTGACTCCTAAATAGCTGAGCTACGTCAGTTCGATGGAACATGAACACAGAGAGGGTAGTGGTGGTCTTGGACTCTGCTGTTCTCCATCTCTGGATGGAAATCCTGATTCATGGACAAAAAGCTGCCTCCATCACAGAACCACCACCAACAAAAAACAAACCTCAAACATGAAGAGAAGCAAACAAGTTTGTGGTGACATAGAGGAGATTTTTATTTTTTTTTCTACAACCTGAATCTTACAGGTTATCTTATAGTTTAGAGAAGTGCATGTTATACATTTGTTTTATCTGTACTTTACAGACTGAATGGGTGTCACCGAGTTCAAAGGAATATAGTTAATTGAAAGGCCCTGCAGAATTCTGCTCTACAGTGGAGTCCGGTACTCACAGAAACTTTTCAGTTGTGGTTTTAAATGATGTTTCAAGTAAAGCCAGACAAAGGTAATAATAAGAATTATAGTCATTCTGTGCTATGATCATGCTTTTTCAATAGTAAGATATCCAAAAAGAAGATAAAGCATAAAATATTAGTATATGGCATGCAAGATTTCACTTTTTTAAATTTATTTTTGATATAGCAATTAAATAGTTAGCAGAGTAGCCATGCAGGAAGGGAACATGTATGTTCATGGTGTTGTTCTTACGAACTAGAAGTTTAAAATAGAGCATAGAATTAATGTAACAGTGCTCCATGAAATGTGTTTTTTGGGGTTTTTTGTTGTTGTTGGTTTTTTTGTTTGTTTTTTAAATGAAATACCATGGCATAAGATTCAAACATAAGGGTGTTTATTACAATGCTGATGGTGTACAGAACCGTGCAGAAAACTTAGTGTAATGCAGGACTTGACCCAAGGCATGAAAATCTAATTGAATGGGAAACTGCTGCACTGAAATATTTGAACCAGAGTGTCTTAGGTCATTTTTTTCCCTTCCTTAAGGCTGTTTACTTGAATTGCGTGGTTGAATGAATACAGCATGAATATCAATCCAAGGGAAGTGCTGGTCAAATTTTAAACACAAAACTATGTTTCTAGTAGTAGTGCAACCCAACTGTGTTTCTAGTAGTCTAGGAAGTTTTTTTTCTCTTTGCTTATTTAGGTCAACATACACAACTATTACCATTCTGAGGATTAAGAACTAGAAGGCCAAAACATCACTTTATTGATTTAATCTCTCATTTTTGGTTAGCAGCATTACTTATCATAAGTCATCTTTTTATCTTTTGAACAAGCTGAATCAACTCGGAGTATTCAGACTTAGAGCACACCTTGCTTTCAACATACATTTCCAGTTTGGAAAATACAAGTAAGATAGAGTCATGCTTACATGAGAACTGAAAATAAAACAATAAAACTCAGCACTTCCTATGCACAGATCAAAGACACAGGAGAGGAAGGGGAGATAGAGCAGGGACTGAAGACAGAGCTGGATCATTGCTACTGGGTGAAATGGGAGGCACGGGAGAGGTGGCAGTTATACTAGGAGCCAGTCCTTCAGCTGACCCCTCTCACACTGGTAGCAACAGGAATGAGCATCTTGGTGTCTTATTTTACTCTTATTTTTCTGTCTCTAAAAGTGTAGACTGTCATGCTTTCGTCAGTGTTGAGTAGAGCAGACTAGAACCCTTTGCCTGTCATAAATGCAGCACACCTACATAATTTCATGTGCAGTAGATGATGGTTTTCGTGAGAAAGTCTCCTACTTAGTTCTGTGGCACTTGAAACTCAGTACTTGGAGGCTGTGGTCCTTCTTTGGCAGTTGGGTGTCAGATTTAGCAATGGGGAATCAATCACTTTGTTCTACACTGTCTTTCATCTTCTTGCACTGTTTGTCCAATTTATCATAGTCACTCTGACTTTGTCCTTCAGAGTATTTTGCTACTTCTTCATCTTGGTGTCATTTACGTACCTCCTTTTTTTTCATAATTTTTATATAAATGCTATATCTGTTCTTTCCTCAAAGTTGTCAGGGGAGGTGCAGAAAAGAGACCAGCTGGGGACATACAGGTACTTTGCATTGGAAGTGCTTTTCCAAGTCTGGCAATTATCGTTGCTAATATGTTTTGCTGCAGCTAGTCATGTATTTTATCCATGCTTGTGCATATAGCCTCCCAAACTGGTGTTTTCACTTTGGTCAAGGTCAAACAATACCATGCCTACTGCTTCCCCTCTACCTTGGTTCCTGTATAATACTAATGGAGCCCCTCAAGCCAGAGCACTTGACTCATGAAGTCCCTTGCACTTGCCCTTTCAACAGTGATATGTCTAACTACCTTTCAAAGCTATCTAAACTATCTAGTGGAGTGGCTCCTAAATGCACCAGTCCTGACAATGTATAACCTTACTGGTAACTGAAGTCTAATATCCCACAAGCCATTTACACCAGCATGAGATTTTTCTTTGAACTCAAAGTAAGTTCCAGTAATTCCAAATGGTGCCAAGAGAACACACAGTTAAGCAAAATTTTCTCTTGATCGATTAATACCTCCTTGTCTTTCATTATTCTGTAAAGGTCTAAAACGGCAAGTGGCTTTTAATGTAAGCCTAAAAAGTTATAGAAGTAGAACAAGGTTAAGTGTTTTACAATTGCTGCTTCCTTTGCTTAGTCTCTGCTCAATGTGCAATGCCATTAGCTTTACAATTTCACAAAGCTTGCTTGATAATGATTACACTCATCACAAGGTTGTGTTATGTACTTTCTGCATATATTTAAAATTTTATCTAATTTTTTTTGAGAAGCAGTGCACTATTCTTATGGTTGTCTAGGAATCTTATTTCTTTTGCATTTCTTTCAAGCCTTATCACACTGCACCTGAGTGGAACAACAATTGCTCCTGATGTGCTGTTTACACAGAAGCAGCAATGTCTGTCATGGCTTTAGCATAACTGCATGTTAATAAAGTATCACTAACCAATAAACTGCAAGCTGTGTAGCCAAGGCTTTTAGAAAGAAGCAACAATTTCTTGTGTTTCAAGTATGTTGCTCAGTTTTTAAATAGGTCTCTGATCTCAGAGAACAATAAGCATCTGTTTACAATGTGGGTTGCTCCTGTGTTGTCTGAAGCTGAACATAAAGGTGCAGATTGCTCCCCAAAATCTTATCTATGCTGGAAAGATCATGCTAAACATAAGATGCTATTTGAAGTATGACAATAAACTTGTGGCATGTCTGTAAATTACAGCTTTTGGCACTATCAAACAGAAAGGGGGCTAAAGCTCTGCAGTTTGCAAGAAGGATGAGCTATCCCACAAGACCAGGTTTTATACTTGGTAAAATAACAGGATAAAATACTCTGTTTTGAAATCACTAAGCAGGAAAATGGAACAATAAAAAATAGCATTGTTATGGAAAATTAATCTTGGAAGTGGAACTGAACAGTTAAACTGGTGGAATTAGTTGCGGGGGAGAAGGACACTTCAGTTAGAGCTTTGGACTTCATGAAACATTACTTTTTCAGCTGATTTTTGGAATTGTGTCCTCTGTGAGTGGACCCACTATTGGAGTATCAACACTAACAGTTTTGCAAATATTACTTACTTCCAGTATCAATCCCAAAAGGAGAAAACAGCACAAGCAACTCCATGGCTACAATGGAGGCCATTAAAATTAATTTTTCATTAGTTGAGTAGGTTAGACTGTATATAACAAAGTTTACACTGGGCTTTTCTTGAGGGGACAATAGAAATTAGATTACATTAGGACCGTAGTAAAATTTGGGTTCCAAGATATCCCTATAAGAGTAATATTTTTGTCTTGTCTCTTGCTGACTTCTTCCTTGCTTCTGAAAATATGGAGAAAGAGCTGCCTAAGGAGAAAGTCTCTGTACATCTAGACGCTAGTAGTTAGGTACAGCCTAAGCCTGGATATTGAGGTTAGTACTTGACATTTGGTAGTTAAGAATTTGTATTGCCTGTTAGCTTTGACTGTGATACCGCATACTGATTTCATGTTTCACGCAATGTACAGATAGCCCACTCTGATGCTGTAATCAGTGGGGTACTGCAGTTTGCAATATCGCACATAGGCATAAGCTACTTTACGCAGGATGCATTAAATCCCGTTTTGCCCCAACATTTCAGTAAAAGAAAATTAAAACAGGTGGACAAGAAACCTTCCCCATGCATAAAACTTACAGAGCAATGCAAACTCTTCTGGAGCTCTTAACAATAGTTTTTTTTTAAACACAAATAAAGACAGATTGAAGCAGTACCTGAAAGGGACAAGATGCAGAGTAAAAATTTTTAGAAGTTAGTTGACCTCAGGAGGACTTCTATACAGGCTGTTTGCTGACGTAAAGGTATCTTCACCTAGATCTAACCTTGCAGAAAGATAAAACTGGCCTGTACCACACTAGTAACGAGTGATTACTGTCTTGCAGTCTACAGTCAGCTCTGAGGTGGCCTCACAGGTATATATTGTTTGCTTGGGAACTATGTCTCTAGGAAGTTGCTGGCTAGCTGAAGAGCTGAAAGAACAGCACAGAGCAGGCAGCAAAAATGGCTTCTAAGAAAAGGCTGAAAGCATTACACTTCTCTAATCAAGGTGAGATGGAGGAAAGGAATGCAGGTGTTCAGCATACAAAGGGCTGTTGCAAAAAAGGGAAGAAAGTGCCATCTCTGTCCCTGGTAGGCAGGATGGGAGGAAACGGGCTGTAATTTCAGCAAGGAAGTTAGATGCTGGAAATCACCTCCACTGGTACGAGCAGTGATGTGAAGCAGGCAGCTACCTGGTGAACTTGTGGAGCTTTTACCATTAAAGCTCTTGAGGTACGTGTTGGACAGGAGTAATTTGGGCATAATCTGTCACCTGGCCATTAGGCAGAATTCGCTAAGTGAGCTTTGGAGCTCTGCTTTTCTGTGATTCTACGATTTCTGGGTGTCTTCTCACTGTAGAGGTGTGCCTAGTAACCAGGCAGAAAGCCATCCTTAAAACAGTGCCCTGAAATTGCAAAGTGCTGTACTCCCCATGTCATGGGTGGAGAAGAAGCTGAGTCCATCACAGAGCCTGTCCAGATCAAGGAGATATTTAGTTTTTTCCCTGGCTCCTTTTCTCTCCCTCACTCCCAAGCATCTTTGCTCCCATGGAAGAAGCACCTTGGGCATATGTAAGAAACTGTAATCCAGCGCAGCCCAGTCAGGACAACTGGGAGTAGTTTTCCATGCAGCCTCTGTGCTCCACAAGAAGTTATAGGAAATTTGTGGTGAGGTTACGGGAACCAATATCTCTGTTACATGTTACTCTTCTCCTTCAGCAAAAAGAGTGAGTTTCCCCAGCTATTTCAGTAGACAGTTTTTATTAAATTACACACTAGCCTAGTTCACGCTTGAGTGCGAACACCTTTTTCATACTAAACCTGGAACTAAATGTTGTAGGAAAGTACCTCAATTTAGCTCTTGCAAGCTATTAGTCCCTGTTTTGCTCAACAAGACACAACCAGAAATAATTGTCTCCCAGAAATTGAATTTTCAGGTCTGTCCATTGAAGGACATAATGGAAAAGTAGTGGCACAATTGTTTCAAGCTTCTTGCGTCACCATTCAGGTGGAGCTGTGCTGCACGGAGGAAAAAACATAAGCTTGGTTATTCATTTTCTTGCTTTCTACAGACAATTTATTCCAGTGTTAAAGTGACTGAAAAGAACATATTTCATGCCTGTATGCCACTGAAATAACTACTTCAGTACACTGTGGTGGGTATAATTATAGGAATGATGTTGCCTGGATATGAAGGGCTGAACAGCAGAACCCGTAGCTGGCAGTATATCGAAATACTTTACTCTGAGATCCTGCAGGAAGTTGTCTTGCTGGTGATGCTTTCACCCATCATTTCGACAAGACAATATAAATATTTTTCAACAGTGTGAAATAAACTGTTTCAAGATGGGGCCTGAGCAAATGTTAGTTAGACACACTGAGGTCTACAGTATATTTTAGTAAAATGGGTTTTGTTACGGCCATTGAAAGTTTCATCCTCTCTAGTTTTGTTAATGGGTGGCAGACTTTGAAAACAGAATAGAAGACTTATTACAGCTGTAGTTGCCATTCTCTTCTCCCCTTGAAGTTAATAAATCAGGCAGAGCTGTGAGGTAGCAGGCTTTCTGTTGGAGCATATCATGTTGTCCTCCTATTTGTAAATTACTTTTTCTACTACAATGTCAAAGCACACTGTAAAATTGAGTTACTGTGTTATGACTGAAATAAAGCACTCTGAGGCTGAAGTGGAAACTCCAGTTCTGTGCAGAGATTTCCAGTGTGTTCTCTTGCATGCCTCTGAGGATGCAACCTGTTGAATGCTAAGTATTACTGTTGGGCATTGGCAGGACCTGTTTCAGTATCAGCTGTATAATATTCTTTGTTCAGCTTCCTTTTTTCAGATGTTGGCAGTGACCTCTTGTTTTCATATTTTGAACTGATATTTTTCCATAGTTTGGCCTTCCCTGTGGAGTCAGATGTTTGTTTTCAGAAGTTTGAATAAACAGAATTTCAACCCCTTCTGTCAGAGAAGAATGAACAGAGACTATTCCGCTGCTGTAAAAATAAATTCTGCTCTTCTATTTTTATTTGAAAATGGAAGTCTGGCAGGAAAATCGTTTGGGAACTATGCATGACCTCATTTTGAAAAGCATTGACTTTGATTTCCCAGTTCTGAAATACACATCAAAAATAAAAAAAAGAGTACAGAGGGCTTGGTGGGGATTGTTGCTGATTGAAGAGAGAAGCATTGTATTCATGCTAGAAGACCTTTGCTGCTTGTGATCTTATGACTACATTAAAATGGCAAGCCATTCTATGGAAAGCTGTTGATGTTGAATTCAGCAGAGAAAACTGAGAAGTGGAGGTTTCTTGAGAGAGGACCTTGTGAACTATCTAGTACGTACGTAGTATGTTGATAAGACACTACCTTCTTCAATGTCTGTATAAGACTAACAACCCAGTGCTCTTATAGGAGCACAATCAAGGAAGCTCTAAGTCTTCTAAGGCATTAAAGTGTTGAGGAAAGTGGCTGGTAGAGTCCCCAAGAGGACAGGAGAAAAGTCCTTTTTTGGAGGATTAAGGTTTAGAAAGGACTTGTTCTTGCAGACCTTAATACTAGTTTCACATTGTATTATTTAAGAATTTGTTATATGACAAATTAAAATGGTGTCTCAATAGAAACACTGTTGCACAGGTAAGCCAGCCCAGTGCTTTTATGAAATCTGGTTTGGTAAGTGTGTGTCACTGCCTTTGCTCTGAATCTGAGTGCTGTTGGAAAGGGGTTGATGCCCATCATAAGACTCAACTGTTTCATTTCTGTCATCACTTTTTGTAGCGTGCATTTGGGTATCAATCCTAAGTAAAAGCTGGGACCAGGCCACAGAGTTCAAAGCCTCTCTTAAAGCAACTGAAGCAGTATGTAGGTTGGAGCTGGTGGTACTTTAGGTCTTCATTGACATACTGGCATAGGGCCTCTAAATCTGGGAAGCCTAATTCTGCCTCCACTAGTCTCCTGGTACAAAAACCTTTTTTAGGCAGTGTTCCAGGAATTGTGGATATTCCAACATAGCTCCACAGCTTGAGAACATCTAACCTATGGTCAACAGGATGAGTCTAATTGCTACACTTAGTCGTTAATAATCAGTTTATGATGAAAATAGTGATTCTAAATGATCTTTTTTAGGAGAAAAAAAATCAAGTCTTTAAATGCAGTCATCCCACGTCTATCATATCTAAATGTGGAAAAAAGACAGTTTTGCATTAGAAGTCATTCTGTGTTTCACAGTGCTATTTCTCAGTTCGTCTGGCTTCAGGAGCTACCTTTTATACCCCACGTAAAATAATTATTCTCTTCTATGCATCCTGAGTCTAGTTAAACTGCATCTCAGACTCAGTAGGACACCAGATACTCTATGTTGTTGCAGAACTGTTTGAACAGTTACAGAATAAGCATCATTCATAAATAGTTACATAGCAATTTCAAATGTGTCGTAAGCTGCAAAGGAAGGGCAAGCTAATAATAATAAAATAAGGGCTGGAGGAAAGGGAGATAACAAGGAACACAATAACTGCTGGTGGACTTTTCTTTCTACCCTCTCCTTCTGCCTCTGCTTCTCTTCTGTTTGCAACAACCTGCTGTAAAAGTCGCAAAGCAAAAGACAGAGCTGGATGACATCATACCTGACATGGACTGAGCACAGCAGTTGCTCTGCCTTTACTACGTCTAATGGGGGTTGAAAACAAGTGTGAGGAAAGAATCACCTCAATTCAGTTGCACAGCTCTTACTTAAATAATCCTTCAACCCCAATTATCCCAGAGTGTTAATGACTGGGCTGTAGGAACTACAGAATGAAATACATTTAAAATCACTTATATTAACAATCTCTCTCTCTAAGTGAGGTGGGAGTGTGCCTCATCCATCAGCTCTATTGATCTAAGTCGGTCTCAAGCACTCTTTTGATTTGAGATATTGACAATTTTAGTCTAACAGGGTGGACTATTACCATTGGAAGTCAGCAGGGTACTGGTGATGATGCATCCATAGAAGGAGCCTAATAATAACTCGAATGCCATTGAATCAATAGTGGAATCATCAGTGAGTAAGTACTGAGTTTTTCAGACCTTGAAGGCATGCTGTATGTGAACCACTAGTGAAAAATGGGGGGGAAAAAGATCTTTCCCACTGTAGACGCAGGGTGCTTTGTTATAGCAACAGCATTAGAAATGGCTTTGATATTTACGATAGCATAGAAATCATTAATCGTACAAATGTGTCATGGCAACGGTCGGGGTGCCTCTTGAAGTTGGGGGGTTTTTTTGTTTCCTTTTAGGAGGATGCTCTTGCTTCTTACCTTTTTCCCTTCTCCACTAACAGGCAAGCTCATTAGAGCAAAATAACCTCTGCCTTATGAACAGGAGAAGGCTTTTCTCACTGGTACTTTTGTGCAATTACTTTATGGCAATAACATTTGAGATAATAAGCCAGATTCCCTCCTGATGAAAGCAAACGTGGTTACATTGGAAGTAAACATGGTTATGCATTCAAGAGACAAATGAGATAAAGTCCCAGCTTTGCAAGACACCCAAATAACCTTATAGTACAGCTTAATTCTCTGCTATTAAAATCAATGAGTAGAGCATAACGGTAATAACATTTAATTGAAATAAAGCCCTATTGCTGTTTTAGATGTTTTGATTTGTGGTCTCTTGGTGGGATGAACAATGGGAGAGCTAGGAGGACTTACATGAGGTTGGTTTGTTTTTTGGTTGTGGGATTTATTATTATTTATTTATTCCGAATCCACACAGCCTCACCTACTTAACATATCTGGCTGTTTTCCAGTAGTTGAGATCATGAGAAGACTCTACCTAGGAAACAAAAAGAACACTTATCAGATATAGGGGAAATAATATCAATGCCTTGGGGAGCGCATCATATGAAATGAAGATGATGAGAACGACCTTCCCATAGTGAGTGAGGAATGATCACCTATCACACATGCAGAAGATCCTTGCAGGTAGCCATTAAAGGATGAAGTCAGTGAAGCTGCACCATCTTTCCTGAGTGGAATATTGCCCACTGAACTGCGGGCTTACTGACAGATACTTACGCTTTTGGAAAGATAGATTATGCTCTGCCTGTGAAATAATCTTTAATGCTGTTTCCCAGTATTAGACTAACTATTTGGGATATTCATTTTGAGAAATACTTAAAGTCTAAGAAAATGGTGAAAAAAAAAAAAAAAAAAAAAAAAGGGGAAAAAAAAAAAAAAAAAAAAAAAAAAGGTAGGTATCTCACCAACACTTAGATTACAGGCTGCAACCCTTTGCCTGCTAACCTGGTTTGTTTTCCCCACCCTATGCCAGTGTCACTCCCCCTCATTTTTGCCGGCTGAGCTGTGCAAGTGAGCAATCCTCCCAACTCAGGCAAAACAATCTGGATTGGTTCAAGCTGCAAGACTGGTCTTTGTGTGTTTTGATGGAAGGGGATTTGAATAAGGCAGAAATCCCCAGCACCGGGTGCTGGTGGGCAGCTGGGGTGGGCTGGCAGGAAGGAGGTGCCAGCTCCCACTGGCACAACTGGCAGTGGGAATGAACATTTATCTCCTTCCTGTGTATCGGCTAGAAACAGCTTCAGTTGCTTTCTTTTCTTCCTTTAACATGAGGAAATTGTAATAACAACATTGGTTCGAATTTGTCTCCTCTCTCTCAGTATCAGTCAGAGAATAAATTAGGTCTTTGATTCTCATACATAAGCATATAGATGCTGCGTGAGCCGTGGCAGTACTTCAACCTCCAGTGCTCATGTTCTACCAAACCCTCACTTTCAGCTCTGATTCTGAAAGCATCTTGACCTCTGACATTTATTTGTTTTGGTCACAAATCACCTTTCTGATAGTGGCAAACAACCACATATGCAAAGTCTCATTCTCAACTCTGCTATAACACATCTATTTGTTTGATAAGATATCTTCTAGATAAATTCCTATTATATTTCTCTAGATTAACACAGGGCACGCTTGGTTTGTTTTCTGCCATTCTTTTCCCCCTAAGAAAAATAGAAACGGCTGTGGGCTGTGTTTTGTTGTACTTTGGATTTTCTTAAGGATAAAAACAGTGTATCATCGGTTTGGTTTTTTTCTTCCTTTTGACTTAATACTGATTAATACCAAGCAACATTACACAGATCTGTTTTCATGTCCCATGACAGCATAGATAAGCTTTCTGTTTTCAAGATCCTGAGGCCAATAAGCTAAAAATCTACACATCTCAAGCTCAGTGTTGAAAACTGCATTTTACATACGAGCCTGCAATATACTGTATCTTTCTTACGGGTCTAGTGAACTACACTGAACTGGCCTTCAGCAGCAGCTTATCTTTGAGATCTTGTGATAATTCATCCATTAATAAATATGCGTCATCCCTGGGCATATATTAGGTATATAGTATATATAAATCTATGTATCCATAGGCTTTTTGGTTGTGTTATGTTGGCTTGTGGTGCATCATGAATTCTCTTGTAGGACAACGTGTTTGTAGGTTTCAACATCACATGCCTGTTTGTGAGTTGGGTCCTTGTGTGACCTAATGGGTGGTTTTGGTTATGGTTGTGTCAGGGTTGCCAGTTCATTTCTAGTTTTTTTTAAGTGACTTGGAGGAGAGAGGATCCAGTACACTAAAAGAAAGCTCAAAGGAGAGGTTGCCATGATAGTTCCATCCTGTAGAACACAAAATGGTGGTGTTAGTTTCTTCGTGCCAAATGAAGTTTTTTAGAATGAACTGCGATCAGGTTCAAGTATAGGTCCCACATCTGTCCTCTACAGGGTGAGCATCAGGATTTATTGTGCTGTAGAGGATTCTTTAGTTGATAAGGAATTGTACTGATACATTTAGCAAAGCACCTACTAACAATAAGAAAGTAAACAGCTCTCTAGCAGCACTGTACTATGCCAGTGGGGGTTTTTTTTCTGTAAACTCATGAAAGGTAACCGTCTATGTATCAAAACAAACAAGACAGCTCAGCTGAAATTCAAGTTAGGAATGATGCATTCATAAGCTTGAAAAAACAGGGAAGAAGAAAAAGGCATTAAAGGATGGAAGAATTTTTGTCTGAGTGGTTGCTGCTGTTCACAGCTGTACAGAGAAACCAGGGAACCCAGTCTATTTGCTTCATCTTTCTCTTTCTCCTTCCCTGCAGATTTGTCTTGAGCTCTCAGAGAGGTGGTGGTTGAGAATTCATGAAAGGAAAATAAATGCTTATGCAAAGTGAGGGATGCATACTTTTGCAGCCTTCACCTATGTGCAAGGGATAGGCGTGATAGTGTATATGTGTTTTATCTGCCAACTGATCTTTAAAAAGGTGTGGTTACCACAGCAACTGCCACACAGTTGTGATTTACAGCATGCCACTTCTTGCATGCTCCACAGCACAGTCTCTCTCCCTCTGGTTGGCATCTCTTGGGTTAACTGGTGCCCATGTGGCACTGCCTTCACTGCAGCTCCTGCTTCTCCCTGCAAGGTCACCTACTGTCTCGATTCATAGAGGAGACGAGACAGGTGGTAGGGACTGATGGCTGCTTTCCTACCTTACTGCATTTTGGCTTGATCAAAGTGTTGATGACCTTGAGGTGCAGGGGTCCCATGGTCACCTCTGTGATGAATGCAGTGTAGAGCAGCAGCCGTGACAGATTTGCCTTTCAATGTAAGAAAAAAGAGCAATGAGTGCAAAAATCAAAGGAAAGCTTAATTATAGTTGCTTGCAATTGACCTAAAGCACCCTGTCTTCTCACCGTGACTTTCTCACCTTTGGTTTTTCTTATTTGCAAGGATAATTTACATTTGTGTTGATAAATTACATAAATATGAACCTTCTCTGGTGATGGTGGTGCAAATGTGGGCTCTGATCAGTGCCATGCATGTACCCATTGGGTTGTTGAAGAGTTGCAGTTTTGGCAGTGTGTTACATAAGGGGGTGATTCTTTTGGGTAATAAATTTGTGAGACCTAGGGAAAGGCTGCTGCTGTAGTAAATAGATGGTATCTGTGTTCCTACAGACAAATAAAAAATCACACATAGAAGAGGTCCTGAGGCAGTTTCACTTTCTTGGTTTTCATAACTAATTTGTGCCACAGCTTCTTCCTTTGTGTTTTGTCCAAAAGCGTTTTTATGCCTTGCTAAGGAGAAAAGTAATCTTGTTGATTGAGTTTTCAGAAAGGTGCATTTTAATGAAATCATGGAAAAACCTCGAGGTGGTGAGATTGGAGGCTGGCTTGTTTACTGTTCTGCCTCAGTAAAATGTGAACATTTGAATGGCAAGATGAAGGCAAGCCTTCTGGAGGACAGGTCTACCTTGCCAGAAGTAGCAAGGGGTACCCTTAAACCACTTTGCCTTGCCTTGATAAACAGCTGGATTAAGTTACCTCAGACTTTGCTACAGCACTGAAAGGGAGTAATATTTTTTTCCAAAAAATGTGTGTCTCTTCTAAAACAGAGAAAACCTAAGCATAAAAGAATAAGAAAAAAAACTAAGAACAGAATTATGGCCAAGCAGTAGACAACTGCCTTACACTGGATTCAGAAAGATACAAAAGCTCTTACAAATCTCTTACGCCGGTTAGTCCCTTCAGAGAGTAAAAGTACAGAATGGTAATTATCGCCGTTTTCTTTTTGGTTTTCTACTTTAGCTTTTCGCATGAGCAAAGCAGAAGGGATATGCACATTAATAAAGCAACATCAAAGGAAAACAACCCAGCCAGAAAATAAAGGACTTTCACAATGCCGTGTAAAGGAGCATAGGGAAGTCAGCTTAATAGCACAGATTCTGTTTGACATAGAATTAGCCATCACTGCTTTAACAGCTAGGGAATACTCAAATGCAGCATCAACATGGTATTGTTATGACGGCATACATCTCCTGGGCCTCCTTGTCTCATTACTGGTTTAGTTTTCACATATAGCGCTAATAATTTGACAAGCAGCACGGTAGCAAGAGACTTCTTACATAGTTCATATCTGTAAGGACATAAGAAGCTGGGGAGAAATGACGCTAATTTTGTGGGGTTTGCAGTTAAAGGAATTCTGCCAGCTTTTCCCAAATCCTCTTGGAAAACACTTAAGCTTTAAAGAGTATAGTTAAGAAACTGTTGGAGAAAACTTCCACTGAGTTAAAGGGAAAGAAAGCAATTGGCTTTTTACGCATTTTTCACTCCATAAATATACACTTTCATGTTCATATACTACAAGATATTTATATAACATAATATTATTCACGCCTTATGCAACAGTTATTTTTCATGAACTGAAGGCAGAGAATATAAGGTGGATCCAACTCTTCAGTAATTTAGGAAGAAAATAAATAGGATTAGGGGTTGTTTGCCTTATATCAAATCAGTAGCTCCTCTTTCTGCATTTATCTTCCGGCACAGCAAGGCGGTCTGTGAATATGCAGCACAAAAGGGAGTCACGAGCCCAAGTAAGAGGTGAAAAAGAGTGAAATGTTAAAAATTAAATCAGTGTTTTGCTGCTGACTGTTTCGGTTTCTGCAGCTGAGACATAAGCTGGTATGCAAATCATTTGACCTCGAGCTTTATCAGTGGAGTCCAACTAGATTCATGCTGGCAAAAGTGAGAAAAGTCTTGTTGACTGGTGTCAAATAAGCACATCCTTTTCCACAGGAAGAGGCAGCTTACATAAATTGGTTGAGTCGTTGATAGTACCTTTTAAAAAAAAAAACCCACAAACACCGCCCCCAAAAAACCTCCAAAAACTGGCAACTTAGTTTGGGCTTCATAGTTGGACTCTACGAAACAGAAAAAAACGGGGCTGAGGATTTAAAATCCGAAGTAAATCATAGAATCATAGAATTGTCTAGGTTGGAAGGGACCTTTAAGATCGAGTCCAACCATCAACCTAACACTGCCAAAACCACTGCTAAACCATGTGAAGAATTTCCTCAGGACTGGGGAAAAAAAAAAAAGCTTATTAAAAATAGCTTGTGGATTTAGGTAGATTTTTGTAACGTTAACAGGCCATACCAAATTTTTTAATTTTTTTTTTTTAGACCTGTACATAGGTAAAAATAAAGTGAGATGAACCAGTTAGCATATACTCATGTGGCCATTTGGAAGAGGACTCGGACACAAATCGTATAAAGGAAATTATTCACACATAAATTGCTTGAGGTTAATGGCTCATAAAGCTTGTATTCATCTGCAAAGGGGAGATATGTGAAAATTTCAGGTACTTTGAGACCTAAGGCTGAAAGTCTTTTAAGGACCACTAGACCTTGTTGTCACAAGGGTGACTGTAAATGTTTCTAACAACCACATAGCAAAATGGTTATCTCTGTGTAAAACAAACAAACAAAACCAAACAACAACAACAACAACAAAAAACAAAACAAAACAAAACAAAAAAAAACAAACAAAAAACCCCAACACCCCCCCCCAAAAAAAACCAACAAAAAAACCCAAAAAACAAACCAAAAAACCTCAAACCACCCCAAATTTTTCAGCCTGTTTTTTTTTCTCTTTATGATATACATCATTTCTATGGAGACTGTGACTGGTTTTTCCCTGAAAGATTATCTTGACAATGCACACTACATTCATTTCAGTGGAAATACTTCTCTAAATGGACAACCTTGGAAGTATTTCTTGCTCTCCTTAGTGGCTTAATTTGTCCTTGAAATACTAATTGCAGTGTCTGAGAAAGGTGTGGTTTCTACACCTTTTAAGATCATAATTCCTGCCAATACAAAATGTTCTGTCTGAAGTATTAATGTATTTTGACGTAAGTCTCACCCTTTTGGCTTCTGTGAAAACTGTTTGAAACTGTTAACTTTGATTAACACTGCATAATTTCTTATTCAAGTCTGAATTGAATGTAGAGGATACTCTGTCAAACCCTTTCCTCGCACATCTTTGTTCTTCAACCAGCAGTTTAGAACAAGAGGAGCAATAGAAAGATGAACCTGCATTAACTTTGGAAAATGAATATTTACATTCAGGATCCTCTAAATGAAACGGATTCATTATATCACTTTCTAGGTACACTCATACTGTTGAACTTGGAATTCTGTTGGATAACTTGTACACTTAGATGTTTGCACATGCTTAGGTAACGTTGAATTTGGACCTCTGCAGCAATAAAAATACTGATATGCAACATCAGAAAAAGTCTGGAAGATTATTTTTTTTTTACATATTGTGAATACTAGATTTTTTTTAAACCTCAACTTTAAATCTTTTGATTGGAAATCATGCTGCTGAAGAAACATTTCAGGTGTACTGCATGAGGCCAATCTTTTAATCTTAGAGATATGAATTAGGTACTTATATCTAAATTTTAGCAGGACCAAATCTCCGTTGGTTTGTCTCATTTCTACTGAGCGATCGTATTGCTTTGGTCTGATCCTCAGCAGGTGCCTGTAGGCATAACTATGTAGAAGTCACTGGAGCTCTGACTTCCCTTGAGAAGCTGAAGTAATCTGTGCATTTCAAAATATCTGACAGATGCTTGATGCAAAGTCAGTGTATGGCAAGTCAATTAATCTTTCTGTACCTCAATTCATCCCTCCATAAAATGTCATGCACGTCTCCCAGGGTGTTATGAAGCTCAACAGATGTTTATTAAGCACTCTGGGAATCTCTTATGGAAGGAACGTAACTGCTATACAGTATGGCGCACCTTTGCCTCATACTTAAAATCTTCGGGGTATTTATATAAGAAAGAAGGAGAAAGACTTTTTAACAAGGCCTGTAGCGACATGACAAGCAATGATTTTTAAACTGAAAGAGGGTAGATTTAGATTGGATATAAGGAAGAAATTCTTTGATGAAGATGGTGAGACACTGGAACAAGTCGCCCACAGGAGCTGTGGATGTCCCACCATTAGCAGTGTTCAAGGTCAGGTTGAATGGGGCTTTGAGCAACTTGATCTAGTGAAAGATGCCCCTGCCCATGGCAGGGGGGTTGGACTAGATGATGTTTGAAGGTCCCTTTTGACCCTAACAATTCTGTGACTCTGTGATTTAGTTTCAGGCCTCACTCTCCAAAACCAAAAGCTACCCAAGGTCATTCATATCTAAGTAACTGAATTATGGATTGCCACCACTGATTAGACATGCAGCCATACTGACACTGAGGATTTCTGTCCTCTGGATGTTACTGCATTTTAACCGTAAGGCTTGTGATGAGGAGAGAGGCGCTCAGCTCAGGGTCACGAGGAGGAGGCAGAGAGTAGAGCAGCTCTGTCTTGTCTATTCCTGCTCAGTACAACGAAGTGTAAGGATTTTATTCTGTACAATAACTGGAGTTTCTAGGAAACTTTGCTTTGCTTTTCCAAGGCAACTGCTTCTAACACAACAGCTTGTGTATAATACTTTGTACCTGCATTAATTCAGCAGTCTTTTTGCTCAGTTTAGAGCTTTTCCCCAGCTGTACCTTGCAGATCTGTTTCACAACTTGAAATTGCCTTGGCATTATCCCAGTTATTTCATTTGATGTGACGTTCCTTGCACTCAGAGGACCTGAGAAAGCTACATGTAGCTTTGAAAGACAGGAAGCAAGAAAACGATATAACAGGCTGCTCGTTGTGATACCAGTGGTCAAATGAGTTAAAGATGACATATCTGGCAGCCCTGGACTGATTTTTTTGGTTTTTTTTCTTGTGCATTTAGCTTGGAGGCAAAAAAGGATTCCTGTGTAATCTGGGAATTACAAGAAGTTTTGTAGCTTAGTTTTGATGTGGCATATACTTTCACATTTTTCATATTTGACAAACATGTGTTACAGAATATCTAAGCCAGGTTCATGTTCTATGAAATCAGATTGAATCAGGAGTGTATCAGTCCTATTTTTCTTTTCTCCCAGAATACTTCATCTGCCATTTTATATGTCAGGAGGTTGGTTAATTTTATTCCTTCTCTGGGGTATCTTGCTAAAGCACTTGTCTGTGTCTGGTTATTTGAGTCCCAAACCCACGGCCTGCTTTTTGGAAGCAGAATGTATTGCTTTAGTATATGCTCAGTTTGTCAATTATTTCCTTCCTAGGTGTTAGTAAAACATCTGCCAGGCCACCAAATATGATGCATGTACTGAGTAACTGTGTTCCTTACCTTCTGCTGAAGTGCTAATGCAGCTGTGGATTTCAGATGTGTAATTAAAGCCTCCAAGTTTGTGAGCACAGTTGTTGTAAGATGGGAAATGTCATTCGGGTGGGAACCTGCTTTAATAAAAAACCTCTTGAATTTTGGTGGAGGTGTTTGTTTGTTTGCTTGTTTTTAATGAATATCAATATTTTGAATAAATAAATAAAAAAAATCTATGTTGTGTTTTCCGTTTAGACAGCAAAATAATTAAATGGATTTAATTAAAAGGTATATATTCTAAGGTTTTCTCTATAGCTGGGCTTAGAATTTCAATTTTCCTATCTTAGGAAAATGACTATATTCTTTGTGTGACATTTCTATGAAGGAAAACCAGAACAAACTGTTTAATTAAGGAGTAGTTGTTTTTAAACATCTTTTATTAGAGATGCTGAATAATGCTGAATGATAAGAAACCTGTAGAAAGAAATAAAAAATAAATCTTTTTCTCAAGAACTCTAAACTTCTTTTTGGACTAATTCCTATAAGGTTATTGCCTTTTCCGATGATATGCTGAACTGTTCCATTCAATTGATCATTTTGTGTTATATAGCATAAGATACTCTTGTAAGACAAAGTGGCTGCCTTCAGAAATTAACTTCCGTTTGGGTGTAAGTTCACCACCCAACTCCAGGTGCTGGATTGTCCACTTTGTGTGGACTTGCTAGCTGGGACCTCTCCCTGAACAGCGTAACCAGCCATTTCCTTACAGAATTTCACTGAAGAAAGAGGAATCACCTCTCTTTTACCAAGCAGCCTGGTAGATCAGGACACTGTTCCAACATGGACTGTGGAAATCTCTGGCTCAGATCTTTCTTTTGCCCAAATAAACTTGCCTTTCTACCTCCTGCCTACTTAGTATCTCCTCCTTGCTTCCAAGCTTTTGTCCTTTTTGTGTGCGTGCTTAAGTGTCTTTGTAATGGCAGACGATCTCTTTAGTGATCTATTGACATATCAAAGCATGCTTTCTCTTATTCAGTAAATATTAAGTGTTCATGTGTGAGGAACACTTCCAACAGAAGAAATTGTGAGACCCTGTGAAGAAATACTTCATAATTCATTTGAGTCGCTAACAACTGATACTTTTTTTTAATTAGCACTGCCATGCAGCTCAGCTAGGTCCAGCCTCCCTCTATCTCTTTCTTTCCTTCGCGGCACCAATCACCATCACCTCACGGTAGCGGAGCAGCTCCCAGGCTTTGCCTTCCCTACAACTGCAAAGCTGTAAGCCTCTGTCGCCTGGGCTCCCCTTTAAGCAATGCCAGACATCCACTTCACAACCTTTTCTTCCCCCACAGTTTGGCTGTCTCAAATGCTAAAAAAAAAAATCGCCACTGTCTAGCTCTAGCCCTGCATGCTGTGTCACCTGCTATTACTTGTTCAGCACAGAAGTGTTGTGTGGACTTAGAAACTTTTCCTGTGATGTTGTACAGAGGGCACAAGGTAGGTAGAGGGGCACAGGACATCCCTGTATTCACCTCAGGGAGTGATCAGGTTGGTGGGTATCTCTGGAGGCAACCTGGTGCCCCCTCAGCAAGCATTGCACAAGTCTGCCTTGTAACTGGCAGTGGCGTTCTTCTGAAAAGTCAGAGATGCAAACTTGCATCTCCCCACGAAAAATATGATTTTTGTACCCAGGACTTTGACAGCTTCACTTTAACTGCTTGTGTGCTGAGTGAAAAAGGACAATATTGGGTTGGACTAGATGATCTCCAGAGGTCCCTTCCATCTCCTGTGATTCTGTAATCTCTTTTTCTCACTTCAACTGCACTTTTTGCATGGCTTTGTTTGGTTGTGTTCTCAGGGTGTGCAGATACAACTGACTTCTTTAGTTGTGGCAGTAGTAAAAAACTAATTGATGGATCCTAGAGGCAAAGGCTCAAAGTAGGGACTGACGTGGTTAACTTGTCTGAGATTTGAACGGTTCTGGGTAAAATATTCACAGCAGATATAAGGTACTGTAAGACTCTGCTAAGGTATTCCAGATGAGTTATTGACTGAAGCATTGCTGAGTACCTAAAGGCAAAGTGCTTTTGGGTCCCTAGCCCCATAGTGGGCTACTTTGACAAAAGTTGGGAAAGTCCCACCTTCTTGAATACCCGGAGGTGAATGGATTTCTTTAAATTGTAACCTAAACTAAACTTGAATTTGGGACTACTCCTATGTTATATGAGGTAAATCTAATCCATCTTCAGACTTTGTATGGCCTTGACTTGAAGGGCTCCTCACAGCAGCGATTAGTGCATGAGTTGGAGCAGAGTGGGAAGCAGGCTCCTGGATCTCTGCTAATAAAATAAAACATTGGACCTGTTCCTGGGAGCGAATTCATTTTCCCTACTCTCTCCAACAAACTGTCTTTAATCTAATAAGTTTCCTTCTGTCATTCACACTTCTTCTGAGTCACAGCATTGCAGGCAAGTTATTTAAAAATTAAAAGCCACCACCATGCTGTGGAATGTAATGTGAATCTTTGAAATTTGGTTGGGTATTTCAATTTCAAGATTAAACCTAGCAATCAAGCGGATGAGGACAGATGATCATAGCTAACATAAAATGTACCATTTCTGTGTGCTGCCACAACCTGGGAATGTGTTTATCCTGTGGGGACTTTCATGTATAACTTGTTGACTTCAGGCAAAAATGTAGAGGGTAGAAATATTTATCTCAGCCATCCATCAATGCCTACTTGATTAAGGTATTCAGAAGGATCTTCATAAATAGTACCTTATCTCCTTGTTACATATGTATCCAAGGTTTCCAAAAAGGCGATCTGTTCCAGGTGGTACATTCCTTTTAAGTGATGTATTTTATTTTTTTTTCAAATGAAAGCTGAGTGTTGCTGATATGCTGAGCTGAGGAAAGGGATGCTTCCTATAACTGCAAAAAACTACTTTGCAGAGCTGTATTGAAATGACCAAGCTTGTACAGGTGCTCACCTGGACGAGGTGGCCCTGTGGGAGGCAGTAGGAGCCTTTCCACTTGAGAAATTGGGCTAAGCTGGAGCAAGGCAGATAGCGGTATGTCCCTGCACTTAGAAAATCCTCACACCACCCTTTGGAAAGTGCACATGGCTTGTTTTAAATGATGCATTGTGAAAGTTCTGATTTTCACCACTCTTCCAGGAGCTGCATTGTAACCCAAGGGATTATTGGTGACATTTCTTTTCTTGCTTCCAAGTTTTATTTGCATTTTTCAAGAAAACTGCTCAGTTTGCTATAGAAAATGAAGTGTTAGAAGCAATGAAGGTGAAATTTGGGGTGCTGAAGCAGGAACAGGACCAGTACCAAGTGTGGCTGAACTGAGGTGCCCAAAGTCATGAGCAGAGAAGATAGGATGAGTGGGGATCTGAGAGCATGCTGAAAAGGAAGTTATCTGAGGTCTGTACACTACCTTACCATGATTACAAATCTGTAGAGCGGTGAGGTGGGTCTGAATCATACTCCAAGGCACCACACCTGTGCTAACTTGGAGCACCTGCCTGGAAAGCCCTCCTGATGGCTTGCAGCTCATCTCTCCTTCACACACTCCTCCTCTCCAAAAGGTTAGTGGAAACAGTCCTTTCTTGTAAAATGTACTCAGGAGGTAGAGTGGCGTTATCTAGCCTCAGGTGAAAAACTTAGCAATCAGATTCAATTGTATAGTAAATTGCCATGGAATAAACTGGAGAAAGACTCATTTTCCTTTCAAAAAAAGCAAAATCCAGTCTTCTGCAAACCCAAGAGAAAACTTAAACCACAGGTCTATACAGGTATGCCTATTTCTGCCCTCTCCATATCCCTGAATTACTAAATTGTTTTCTTTATGGTTCCCTAAATTCACAGGCTCAGAGCAGCCTGCTAGGTTTAGGGTGGATAGGTCTAAACTGTTTGGGAGCAGGTAGATAGGATTCAAACCATTTTCATGGAGGTGGGCGGGGTGCAGGGGGAGGAATTGAATCTGAAGTTTCTATTTCTTGAATAAGTATGCAAAATTTTGTGCTATTTTGTTGGTGCAGTTCTGCCTTAACCACAACTTTTTAAACTTTTTTTGAAATGCCCTTGGTGGCAAGAACTGATCCTGTTAATATACAGTAGTACCAATCTGAGTATGTTTTACTGGATTAAATTGTCAGAGATATGGGCAAAGAAATGGTGAGTCTTAATTAGGTTTAGGTACGGCTGAGCACTGAGCTGCTTCAGTATTGTCATTATTCTTTAGCACGTGTGTAGAAGTAAAGCTTTAATGAGTGTAAGAAACTTGACCTCCAACACCAGCTGAGCAGGTCTCTTCAGAACTGCAGGGCTGAAGGCAGTGCCTGAAGCCTGCTTGGTTACTTTTTGGACCAAATCCAAAGTGATTTCTCCAAACTTTTTTTCTCCTCTGTGGACAAAAAAAGGTTTTCTTTCTTTTGCTTAAATTAAAGTGAGATGTGCAGATGCTCTGTATGCGTAAATGTTGGGCAGAATTTGTTTTCCTTTGGGTACTCAGTGATTTGACAGAAATTATTTGGAAATAAATGTTTCCTATAGCTGTTTTTTAAATGTTACAATGCTGTTGCACATAAATTATTTTAAAATTTACGCTGCAGTGTCTTCTCTGAACAGGCAGTCTGGAGGAGTCATGGTTTAAAAACCAAATAAATTATTGAGAGGTAAAAAAACCACACAAGTATTCCACAAACACTTCCTTATTTTGCAGTAATTTCAAGCTTGCCACTCCCATATCTTTTCTTTGGAAAAAACAAGCTTCCAGTGTACAGTACCCCTCCTATTAATGCTTCTTCTGAACTGGGCTTGCCTTCACGCCAGCTGGTACTGGGGCTTCACTTGTTGTAGTCAGTCTTTCTCTGAAAAAAAAAACCATTGAACGAGGACACAGGCCCAAGAACAGCAAAATAAAAGGTGAACTAAGGGCAGGAAAAAAGTAGCAAGGGATGGGAAATGACCCGATTTTGGTGAAGAATTTGTGAAAGTTGTCTGTAATTGCTTGCTGTGTCCTTCAAGCGTTCACACAGATGCTTAGCTCAGGTGTTGGCTTCCTGGCTGTCCCATCTCTGCTCCTGAGCTTCAACTTGCACAGCTCATCTCCTGCCAAAACAATTTGTCGTGGTAGTTTCAGTTTTGCTTTACGTGTGACTGCCCTTTTAAGGTAGGTTAACCCGAAGGGACTCAAGTCAGCAGTTATGATGTAACTTAAAACACTTTGTCCAATATTGTGAGCTGGTGGCAAGGTCCCTGGCCCTAAGTTGGGACACTTTTTGTCTAAAGAAGTACTGTGGCCTCTCAGGCATGTTTATCCCAGCTAGCTGAGACAGCCCACGAAACATGAACTTTCATGGTCCTCCCTCAATTACATGCTTCAAAACCCCGCACTTTCAGAGGGCTTGCAAGTAAATAATTGATGTGCATTAATCTCTGTAAATCTGTTTTGGAAATTCAATGAAACTGCTGAAACGTTTCTGACACCTTCTAGAGCTCATCAGAGTTTGGTGGCGGTGTTGCTATGGTACCTATCAAGTAAAGTTTTTGATGCCATTACTGTTCTCAGTCTTTTAAAACTTACCTTACTCCACGAAAGAGACCAGGATCCTGAACAGGCTTTTTGGTAGTACCTGAAAAACTGTCAGACTTCCTTAGCATTTCTGAGCATAGAAAATACAGTAATATCCATAAATGGCATTAGTTCTATTCTGTTGTGACACCAGGCTGTATCTGGTGTCTTATTTAAGTACACTGAAGGAAAAAGATCATTACTCTCATTTGCTCCCATCTGCTCATTGTAAACTCCAAATGGAACATCCTTTGGTGCACAAAATAAATCTCTTCTACCAGGCATCAGTCAGTGAGGGTTTAGTACAAATAAATTAATGCAAATAATGCTAACACATTCTGCGACAGTTTCAGATTTGCTTTGCAGACTTGTAGCAGGCAATCCTTTGTAAAACCTTGAAATATTCATGTTTTTTTCACATTAAAATGCCCTACAATTCTCTCTCTACCTGTAAGCAGATGGCTTTGTTTCCTTTACTGTCGACTTAACTACATACCTTCAGAATAGAAATAAAAGTGGAATTGAAACAATACGGCAGAATAACGGCCCCAGGCATGCCGCCACCACAAACCATACATCTAAGCAAGACCTTTTCCTTTGGTTAGATGTGAGTTTTGTGTGCCGCCACATTGGTGGGAAAAGCATTCTTAAAATATAAATATACATGTTTCTATTATTGCAACAATTTTGAATTTGGGAGCTGGTTGTCAGGGCTAGCTTAATTTTCAGCTGCTGTATAAAATACATTTTTTTAGCATTTCTTAAGGATACATTAAAAACTCAGTAAGCTTTTTAAGCAGGGAAAACGTTTTGAAGCACTATCTTGAGTTGAATCCAATGTCCTTGGCTGGAAAGAGAGGAAGAGAGATCTCTCAAGTTGTCATTAAAATATGAGCTTGTCTGTTTTTATGATGAATGAACAGCAAGGATGAGAAGGAAAAGCAGAAAGTTGAAAGGAACCCCTGAGGTTACTGAGATGCTGCAGACCATGGTATAATGCTTACATGGGCTCAGGCTTTACTCCCTGGCTCAAAAGATCATCCATTGCAGTAGCATTTTGTTTCTAACAGCAGGATGAGGAAGCGGAACGCCTCCTTTTCCCCACCACTGTGTCAAGGCCACCGGTAAACCTGGGACCCGTTTCCACGAGTGGCAACGCAGGGCTGGACTGGGCTGAAAAGGAAGGAAAGTGCGTGTCTGAAGCTTTTGGGTTTCAGCATCTGTCTCTGTGTGTGTAAAGATCCTACATCTTGCTAACATCTGCATCTGTGGTCTGGCTCAAATACAGGTTTGCCTTAAAAGTTATCACAAGGTCGTGCATAGAGATCGCTACTATTTCACTGTGCCTGCAAGGTAGAGGAACTCTGCAGGTGCAGGTCAACTCTGCACCCATCTTTTCTGTACTTTTGCTAAGGATTTTCTTGAGATGGATTGCATGGTGAAACAGGACACATTGGGCTGTGTTTTAAGACAGACCCATTAATAATCTAACAATCAGTTTCTTAAAACCTAAACAAACGCATTGGGTGCCATTTAGAGTTATACAATCATTATACATAATGGTTTGGGCTGGAAAGGACCTTTAAAGGTCGTCTAGTCTAACCCCACTGCAAGGAGTCTTCAAGGGGATGTCTTCAACTAGATCAGGTTGCTCAGAGCCCTGTCCAACCTGACCTTGAATGTTTCCAGGTATGAGGCATTTACCACCTCTCTGGGCAACCTGTTCCAGTGTTTCACCACCCTCATTGTAAAAAATGTCTTCCTTTTACCTAGTCTATATCTACCTTCTTTTAGTTTAAAACCATTACCTCACGTCCTACCACAACAGGCCCTGCTAAAAAGTTTGTCCCCAACTTTCTAACAAGCCCTCTTTAGGTACTGGAAGACTGCAATAAGGTGTCCCCGGAGCCTTCTCTTCTCCAGGCTGAACAACCCCAACTCTCTCAGCCTGTCCTCATAGGGGAGGTGTTCCATCCCTCTGATCACTTTTGTGGCCCTTCTCTGGACCTGTTCCAACATGTCCATGTCTTTCCTGGGGGCTGAGATTTCTCTGATCCCATGTTAACTATACTCATTTTGCATGTTTTTCATGGCTGTTTTAGACATATTGATGGGACCAAAGTGACCTCCCGTCTTCTTTAATCAGATTTTTTTCAAACTCCCTCACTGAGCCTTAATACTTGTCTTATTTGGAAGGTGGAACTTGCCTTTAGTGACTCTAAAAAGCTCCCAGTTTTAGTGATGTTGAACATTACACATGTCACTGGCGGATTGTAAAATTATTCCACTGTGGCTAAAACTTCTGTGTTTCTGAAAATGGAATTCTACTTATCTGGAGAAAGCCAGAAAAGGAAAACACATAATTAAAAAAGAAAGAAATCCAGCTGCTTATGTAGCTGATACGTTAAAAATAGCCTCAGCAAAGACAGATTAGTGTATAAGGATACAGGAATGTATTGGTTAGGTAAGATGGAGGAAGGTAAAAGGAGAATGTAATGTGTCAAATGTCTCCACAGTTTATTAGCTGGTTATTCTTGGTGATTATTAGAGGTTTCCTCAAGAAGAGGCTTTGCTTCAAGATGAGGTCATGTCGCAATGACCAGTCCAGTAGTAAGCCCATTGAGTACTCTTAAATGACGTATGTGAAGGGAAGGGGGAAAGGGACCTTTCTTTTTTAAGTGGTGTTTTCTTAAACAAAATACCAAAATAATAGAGGGAACTGATTGAATTTAGCCAACTGTTATGTCACCATAGCAACCATACATGATGGCTCCACACTGGAAATACCGGTTTTTCAGGGATTAAAATGCTGTTTCTTTTTTCTTTGGACAAAAAAATGTGGCAGATCCACTAGGATCTTGCATTTAAAGGAAGAGCTAGTTTTGTTTTGTTTTAAGTATTGTGATAGGGAGAAAAGATGTGAATGCTTTGTGCACTGCATTGGCAGAGCTTCCTATACAGCCATATGTTATCTTCAGCAGGAGCGTAGGGAAAGCAGAACAATTGCACACTGCCTAACCAGAAAAAAAAAATAGCTTGACAGTTATTACTATTTTTTATTTGCTTATTTTTAACCTTTACGTTTAGAGATCATGGACCTAAACCAGTGATCAATTAGGCTGGAGTCTTTCTACAGACTTACTGTCTTTTCTTCAGTTAGGTCAAAAAGCTACAGCTAAGCCATTCTTTTCATGACCTGATAAATAAATGGAACAAAAATTTTACTGATATTTAAAATGTATCTCTTGCTAGAGTGAGCCACAGAGGTATCAACAGTCAGAAAATGACCCAGTAGACTAGTCAAGTGAACATGTCTCACCCAATTCGACGTCTTCAGTTGAGGAAACTGCCCCCAAAATTGAGTAATAATAAACCGTTGGCCTGACATCAGTATAAGACAATTTTACATGCCTGTTTATTGTCTATTTTTGTATGACAAATGCAATTCTCACTGATGGCAGCAAACTGTGGTTTCTTACAGTAGTTTAATATGTTCGGTCAAAACTACGAAAAATGATTTTAATACACAACAATAACCACTCTTAATCAGCTGTATTTGTCTTCTAGGGAGCAAACCTTTAGCAATTACTTTTGGAAACAAGAATTAATCCTTTATAGCTAAGAGATATATTTGTATGTATGTTGTACTGTAGTCAGAGAGGACAAATGCTCCTTTTTTCTCCTCTAAGCAGGTTGTCACTAGGCTTTCTGAGCAGCATTTATGAAGAACAAAGAGAATAACTTTATAGCGAAGGCAGGGAAAAGGCTGTTCAGAGACTCAGAGTGGGGCTATCAGGGGTGCTGTGGGCTCCCCCGCGGATGCACGAATTTATCACCAGCCCTGAGCAAGACAGAGCGGTGCTGAGGGCAGGGGGGAAGCACGGCTCTGCTGCCGTAATGCAAACCCTTTTCTTAACAAGCTTTGCCTCACAGCAATGTCATGCTGATGCGCTCCTTCTGCGACAAGTTTGGTGGTGCTGGAGGTACGGAGGGGAGCTCTGCTTTATGCCACACAGTGTAGCCAGTGCCTGTGTGACTGTGGACAAGTGGTTAGCCAGATCAGTAAAGACGGCTGCTGATCCTCATTTGGAATTACAAGTGCTCTGTCCTTTTGGGAAATGGACCATGGTAGAGACAGTTAGGGGTCCTAAGTCCAGGCATGTCTGAAAATGTTGTCTCTTTCCTTTAACATCTTCATTAATAAAACATTCATACTAATAACAGGCTCCATCAGCGGGTCACAGAGAAAAGGCAATCCCTGAAGCTTTGTATCTTCTTTCAGAATGCTGCTTCTGTCTCTGAATGATGGATTAGCTGATGGAACAGCTCTGTCAGTGCTACCTAGCAGTGAACTGATGTTACCACTTTCCCACAATTAATTCAAGTGTTGCAGCAATGCTGACCTGGCTAATTAACGTGAAATAGCATTCAAATTACCAAAAGTATATTAGCTGTCTCTTTATTGTTTCTAACTTACTGACAGCAAAATCACTGAAAACACGGATCTTGGCCAGATAGTTTGAAGAGCACAAATATTCTGGAGTTGCGAGTTACAGTAGGGCTGCCTTTGGCCAGCTGCGGCTCTGGTAGCCATGCTGAGTCGAAGCTGGCCTATTTTAGCTCCCCTTCAGTAGCATTTTTGCTTCCCTGAAGGTGTGATGTCACGTGTTATTAATAGCCAAATTGTCTGACATCTCATAAAAGCTGTGTATTTCCTTCGATTCTATTCTTTCGCTACTGGTTTTCCACAGAGGAGATTATGGGAGAGTGCTTGGAGGTGCAACTGCAGAGAAAACAGTGAATGGGAATGGAGGGGAAGGTGATGGATCAATATAGCCCCTACATCCATAAGACTTGTGACTTAAAGCTTTTCATCATTCCTGGAATAGTGTAACAGGTTTTTGTGTGGTGTTTTTTGGTTGGTTTTTTTGTTGTTGTTGTTGAGGTTTGAGTACTGTAATGACTATGCTGTATGCTAGAGACAATGGCTCCAGTTGTTTTGCACAGTTGGAGATATGCACGGGGAGGAATACTGCTTTCCTTCCTCCATTTGCCACATGCATGCACCCCTACCTACATAGTGCTGATCACCAGGACGTTTCTCCCGGGCAAAACATGGTATTCAGAAGAGATTTTGTGCTAATTGTTTAAATGACGTTAGTTATTGATGATAGCACGCTGGCACCTATGAAACAAGGTGAGAGACACCCTGTGAGCAAATCCTCATGTGCAATTTCTCACTTATCCCTTTGTGTGGATTTTACTGTGAATTTCTGGCAATTTGTATTTTCACAAAACAAAAACACAGAAGACATTATCATTTAATAAATGCATTTCACAAAATGTGTGAATCAATGGGAAATTTTAGCAAGGCAAGTGAAGTTGCTAAATGAAAAGAGGTGGCTGTTTTGCAGGAGAGGATGAGGAGGGGGATTGCTTTTGATTATAGCTTTTCATTACATCCCTAAAGTCTTCTAGCTGCTTTCCAAATAGCTGCACCAAAATGATCAATCCAATTAATTGCTAACTGCCTATAAATCCCTAATGTTCAACAGAATCGATAGTTTCCCATTTTCTGTCTATTTCCACAGTGTCCCAGACACTATGATACCAATCTGTAAAGACAGTCTAAAAAGAGCAAATGCCAGTGGGAGAAAACCATGTAACATACAAGCGATTGCTCTATAACACAGCATTTGCTACTTGCTGTATGCCGTTCCTAGAGAAAAACTAAAGGTATTGGTCTCTTTGGGCTTTCCAGCTGTCCCTCCATCATCCCTTATTCATCGCTAATATACAGCAGTAGAGATTTCTCCCGTTGACTCTTTTCATATGTGTCCATAAACCCCAGAAAATTGGTTTTTTACCTTGTTTTTCAGTGATTTCCTTTACTCTAGATAGAAAAATGTTACTGTGGCAATGGGAGAGTTACTTTTTTCTACAGGTAGCTTCAATAACATCTTAGGTCAATATTAATGTATTACAGAGTGCTACCTTATGAACGTTGAATTTTGGAGTATATTCTAACAGTAGTTTCAGTGAATCTTGTCTTGAATTTCCAGGAGACTTGAGTCATGTTGCTAAGAAATACTTATTTTTAAGTAGCAGAGCTGGTACTTTTTTGCAGTGATTCTATCTAATCATCAATTGGGCAAGTCTCGTTTTTTTAAAACAAACCAACAAACCCATAACATTTTTATGTTATGTAGAAATGAAATTCGCTTAGAAGGCTTCAAAAGTATTTTTCATCAGTAAAGTAATTTTTATATGCCCACACAAACGATTTGATGCCTTTCCTTATTCAGTGGAGATATTTTAAGCTGGTGTTTATTTCTTGTTTGATGTTTGGGTTATGGCTTCTTTCCCTTTCTTTCTTTAAGATTCATCATGCAGAATGATAAAGATGCCCAGAAGGAGAGCTTTTGTCTCTGTTTTTTCCTTCTCATTTTGGCTGGACTAATCACTGCATGTATAAGGCTGATTTTCTTCTTTGCCATCAGGCCTTGAACAATGGAATCGTCTCAAAAGGGTATTTCCCTTCAAAATACAATGCAACAGAAATGCCTATCCTGAACAGTAAACAGTGGTTAGGTTGTTAGCACAATGATAGTGACCACAGCAATCTATAATCAGCATGGTTTAGCCCCAGAGCTGGATTTTTTCAAAGCTGGCTGCTGATCACTCCCTTTGAGATGTCTGCTGGAGATGCCCACGCATCCTAGCCGGGTGACTGCGAGTGTGAGGAGTGTGCAGGAGCCTCATGGGCACAGGGGTTTCTCTTCTCCTCAGTTTGTTTGGTTTACAGCAAACGCTGAAATGGCTTTGTGATTTTATTTTTTTATTTTTTTCCCCAACCTTTTGGCTTCATGACCTTACACCTGACTTTTAGGAAATCACAACTGGAGGACAGCTCATGCAGTGGCAGTGTATGAATGTTGTTTTATTTGTACCTGTTATCGATAAATGCCTATAAGGCATTTAGCCATTAGGGAAGCAAGATCTGCTGCTCCCTGTATGTTCTCTTGAATGTTCCCTGTTGAAGACTCTGGCCAGCAAGTTGTTTTTTTTTCCCCAAGTGCTGTTATGCTATAACTGATGGAAGGACGCCTTGTATTGCAGTGCTTGCTGCAGTGCTCAAAAACTTGCAACTATAAAACTCACAAAACGCTGGTTAGCAAACATACGGCAAAATTTTCCTGCTCGTTTCAAGGGCTGCCCGCCTTCCACCTTCTTGGTGTGTGCATTGGGCTGCGAAGCTTTGCTGGGCAGGCCACCCAGGCCTTCCTTGTGGATCTGTCTAAAGGAGAATTGGATTTGGGAGGCCAGGGATGGCACAGAGCCCTGGCAGCTGCCATCATCCCCATGGTGGGAAGAGTCTGTGGGGAAGCTCCTGCTAGCCTGCAACACAGCTGTCTGACACAAGCAGAGTATCTCATCTTATCTCAAGAGCTTCAAAATGGTACTCAGCATGCCTACTATGCCCTCCATTTCATGTCAGGCTTGTTTTACTAGTCTGCAAGTGCACTGCAGCTGATTTCAGCCAGGCTTTCAATGGGTGGTGAGAAGCCACCATCTGTGGTGGTTCCTGTTTCATTCAGGAGAGCTCAAGGTGGGCTGTTCTCCATGTGCTCATCAGAGGGCTCTGCTGTTTTTAGATGCTCTTAGCAGAGGGGCTGTGAGAGCAGGCATCTCTTCTCCCCAGCTTGAGCAATTTCCTCTTCAGACAGCTTTTTCTTGGTTGCAGCAAGTAAGTTGCCTGAAAGGAGCAAAAGCCACCAGCTTTGCTTAAGCTTTATGTAGTGGGTGGGCACAGCTAGACACAATTACAAAAAAACATCCACCAGGGTTTTTGCTCTCTGCTTCCATGATTAGAGCAATTAGATAGAAAGACGAATCATTTGAAAACCTTGTTTCAGTGCAGCACAGTTGCGTTATTGGAAGGGCATTGGTTCCCCATGGAGGAGCAAGCATCTGTGAAAACAGCCCCTGGAAAGGTGGCTCCTTCCCCACCACAGCCACTATCATGGGACCTCATGCCAGCTGCACCAGGCTGCAAATAACCCATCGAGCTGGTTAAAGGGAGGTGTGCACCTTGCATGTCCCCTCCTTAAGCAGTACCAACAGTATCTAAAAATTAGTTTGGTGGGATTGCATCTTCCGCATTCCTGGGGAATAGACAGTGAGATGAGATGCACTTTTGGGCAACGATCAGGGAGAAACGCAGCATGTCTGACCTCCTCAAGAGTATTTTTTGTGAAATATTACATTTCCAAGTTTTTTTCTCTGCATGTCATATTTCTCCACCCACTCTCCCTTGCTTAGAGGTGTTTAAAAACGTTTGGAATGGAAACACATATGAAAAATATTTAATCACAGCAACAGCCCTGTGTGGAGTGTTCTGTTTAGTAAAAAGTCTGTATAATCTGCATGTCAGCAACCACTTGGAGACGTTACATGGGCTGTTATCTCTAATCACCCAAAGATGTTTTATAACTCTAAGAACAACATTGACAGACTTCCCTGGACCAACACAGCATAGTTTTCACCACTTACACCATCCCTTGCAAGAGCGAGAGAAACATCGCTGTGCCTGACGCTAAGATCTGGTAGACATTGGTTTCAATGGCAATCAGCATGCAGCTGTTTTCACAATTGTTTAAAAATCATATTCAGTGTGTCTAAAAAAACTGGAGCAGGAATCAGTGTGATCCAATTTAGAATGCATAGCAACATTGGTGTACTAATTATAATTTTGCCACAAGCAATTGTCACAGTCATAAAACTGCCAGTCTGTTTGGTGGTGGGCAGCTTTCTATTTCACAGACATCTGGCAGAATCAGCAGAGGACGATTAGCTTGCCAGACTGCCGGCTGTGTGCAAGAACAAAAAAAATCTCAATGTTGAGGTAGGCTGGAGAAACCAATGAATTCTGCAACAGAGATGGTGGGCTTAAGCACTGCAAAATGGAATATCATTTGGCATTTAACAAACAAGGCTGTAAATGCGTCATGGTGGTTCTTACAAAGCTTGTTGTTTCTCTCAAGCTATTCTGTACCCTTCAGAACACAAATAGTTCTGATATTTTTATACCTAAAAAATACAAGAGGTGCTTTTGTAGCAGGGAGGGTAAGCTAGCTTTGCCATGAGTTTCATGTATTGGAGAGCATACTGTTGCACTCTTTTAGGACAAGGTTGAGGGCCAATACATAATTTGCACTCTCCTGCATCCCAGTGATGGAGATATACCTCTGATAAGTCATACACTTAGCTGAAGTCAGTTGGACATTTTCCAATGACACAGACTGGCACTGAGAAAATGCCATTTTGAAACAGGCATAACGTGAGAGCATCGTTCTTTCATTGCAGAGCTTTCCAGCCCAATTTCAGTACCTCATTTCAATAATGTGGCAAATTTTATTTCAACTTTATATGATAACATACAAAATGGAAAGATATTTTGAGCCTTTCATATGGTTTCAAAGTGTTTAAATTTATAAAGAAAGAAGAGAATTTCTTTGCAGCAGAATTCTGTTTTGAAATCTCTACATTTGCCAGTCGGACGTTACCATCAGGTGCAATATGGGCAAGGTCCTCCCTTTCCCACTCACTGCTGCTGCCTGAAGAGCCACGGGAAGTCTCCCCGGCAGGCACCACTGCTGTCGTCTCATTATTTACCTCTGCAGGAAACGGGTTCTGCCTCTCAGAGTGGTAGGCAGACCTGAAGTATGCCATACCCCTCCTTTTCCCTAGATGCATAATGTAGTTTTCTGTATAATAATAAACCAAGTCTTGTAAAATTTGTAACAGTTCACATGAAGAAATTGCAACTGATTTTAGTAGACAAAAGTTATCTGGAACAATGAGTGTTTTCTCTTACTGCATTGTTCACGTTGTCTCAGTGAAGGTTGTGATCTTTTAATTCTGTTGCTTATTGTATGCACATCATTTATGGAAAGAAACCCTTTCATTTCAGTGGCTGAATGATGATTGTTCATCAACTCTCTGTATCAAATGGGTCAAACACTTACCCTCAAAGCAAAACGGGATTGAATGCAATTTACCTACCCTATACATTGATCCTACAGAGGGAGGCAACCGAGTTGTTTCCTAGAGATATTTTGAGGCTACGTGATCCATAATCAGATGCTTAGTTTAGGGAAACTCAAAGGACGATTAACTAAATGAGGAAATTACTATAGGACGGGCTAGGCATGTTTTCTTCTTAGAGAGATAATGAAGACAATCGCACAGGCTTGTCATGTCTTTTTTCACTGTTGTGCTTGGCTGCATTTTTAAACTAGCAGGAATAATAATAGTAAAATAATAATTTAAGAAATAATAATAATAAAATAGTAATTTAAGAAAGAAAAATGATTGTAAAAGGATTAAGTAGCTGGAACTTTGTCTGTGTTGGTTACTTTCCCTGGGGGTCAGAGCCCCTTGAGACTGTGTCTGTAGGTCCCTCCCTGAGCTCTGTTTCAAATCCAACTCAGCTTATCCTGGTTTTAAACAAAGGCACTCCCTAGCACCTATAGTAAACTAAAACTTTATCTACTCTTTAATTTCCAACGGTAAACTAAATTGGGACTTGTGAATTTTCATACACATGTGATGGCACAAATAACCTCTTGAAAATATTTTGCCAATGTGAGCAAAGAGGCAGGTTTTCACAGTAAGGTTAATGATGAGATGAGTGACAGTAGGAGAAGGACTTTAGTCTGTTTTGTTTGGCATGGAAACATGACTTTCTAAATTTCCACGAATTTAAATGCCTCTTCTCTGCTTTCCTCTGCTAGTATACATGATTTTAGCATATTATAAAACGGTGGCTATTAATAAAGCAGAAAGAAGGAACACATCTTCAGAAAATCACGTTTGAACTTTTTTATATAAATGGTGGTAGTGGATTACGGTAGATAAGTCTCAGTAATATTTGCAGTGGTTACTTACCATGTGCTTAAAATACGCACCTTGCCAAAACAGCAACGAGATTCAAATATCAGCTAAAAAGCAAATTTCACACACAGATAATTACTCCAAATAAAAATAATTTTATTTCTTCTTCTACAGTTACAGAAAATAAATTAACTTAACCTCTGATATTTTAATGACTCTATGATTTAATATTCTATAGGTAACCCAGATAATATATGGTAAGTCCTCTCGTGAACATTGCAATCAATGTTGTGTATGCCAGAAGAAACGTTGGGGCACTCTTCCATCTCTCCTTCCCTTCCCCCACCCCATCTTTTGTGTTCATTCCTAGATAAAAAGTGAAGAAGGAATGAGGCTTTCTGTGTTGGCATTGTGAATTGCTGCACAGCTACAAAAAAACTCTTGTCCTTTAAACGACTGCTGCGAGTAGAGGACGGAAGTAGGGCTTGCTTTGAGCTAGGAACGGGCAGCGAGAGCAGAAAATAATGACAGAGGGCACAGATACTCTGCTGAAGGCAGCGCTTGTCCTGCCCATATGCCCTCTAACAGTCAACAAATTATTTGGTGTGGAAAACACTGGCTACTCTTTCTGCATCGTTTTCTCAGTGTAAGAGAGAAGATGTAAAGAATAACGTGATGTGGGGGAAGGGAGGAAAGATCTTTGCAAAGCGGTTTCCAGCCTGCTGTCATTGAGGGGGAAAGGGAAAATGTTTTGGGAAAGCGCTACTGGAGCTGAATAGGTACATTCGGAAAGACCCGAGTCTCTCTGCAAGATGCTCCTCCTCCGCCTGCAGCCTTGGTCACATTTGGTGCATGTTGGCTCCTAGTAAGTCTCCTTCTATGGTGCAGGAATATAATTACAAAGTCTTTCCCCCACTTGTGAAAAGACCGACCCAAAGTTTCTGTTGAAGCAGCACACTGAAAAAGGAAACAGGGTTTATAGAGAGAGGCAATGCCTTTTCCTTAGACTCATTGATAAAGCTGGAGAAGGGGAAATATAAGAGCTTTTGTTTCAGAGTAACTTTATCAGGTTCTTAAGGAATGGTGCCAGCAAGCTTGCCTTGTTTTATCCAGGTACCGTTACATTCCCTTCCCTCCAAACTTTGATTCCCTTTTACTCTTAGGCCATCACGCTGCAAATCTGCTGCTACATACTAAAAAGATCACATAATGTAGAGTAAAAAAAGTGTTAAAGTCGCATTCACTTTGGAATTTCAATTAATGCTCGATCATCTTCTGTTCCTCTTTTCTGTCTCTTGCCTTTTGTGGAGCAAATTTGAAAAGGGCCGTGGTTGCGGCAGAGAGTAAACCCAGCTAAGCAGGATGCCAGCAGCGCATTCGGTCCTTAGCGTGCTTCTAGGCCAATTCTCTTATCGTGTTACCTGATGTTTTTAACTAGCCATATTGGCTTTTATTCACACGTGTGAAGAGATACATTACTGCAGGCTTGTCTTAGTTAACAATGTTAATCACAAAAATACTATGTTAAATAATTTTTAAAAGGTTTTCTCAAAGTAAAATTTCCTCCACGGGTTCTCTGCCAGGAATGGTGACAGAGATTTCAGTTAGAATAGAATGTCAAAACCTTATTCTTTATACCACTTCAGATATTGTCTTTGGAGAAAAATGCATTTGCCCTTCAGCAGCAGGGAGAAAGAGAATTCACTGAGATTTCCTTTTATTTTGTAAATGCTATTGAAGGAGGCAAACGATGGCTTCTTTCAGCTGTGGAGTCCTCAGTCTTGGCTTTTGCATTAGGAAAGTTGGAAACACAGGCATGACTTGATTTATTTACGTGGACAGCGAAGCACTAAAATATATGCTTGCTGTGATCATGGTGAAATTATTGATGGTAACCGACATGAGGTCACAGGAATTTCAGAAGAGTACTGCCAAGGTGAGAGACTGAGAAAGCTAGGTAGACTGATGTAGGGGAAGTATATTTGGGACCACTCAGGCACTCCCTGAGAGGTTTGATTGTGACTGTTCAGGAAAAATAACTAGACACCATTAGAAGAAAATTGAAGATACTTTCATGCACAAAACTTGTTAACAAGAGTGTTGAAGCTATTATATAAAAATACATAACCCTTTCTTATTTGAAGTGGATTTCTATAACTGGATTTCAATAACCATTTTAAAGGAAAGCGCCACTGGGCAATCTTTACTTTGAGTTAATGACTTCCTGGGGAAATGAGAAGCCTATCTGTGAAACCTAGAGCCATGAGTTGCTGAGACAAAGAGCTTAGCTGGATTCAGTCAAGAAGCAAAAGCATACAATTTGGCCCTTTATAGACAGCCATCATGGCACCTTATATAACTTAGTTAAGTCATTATCTAGCAATTTTAAGCAAGTTTTATAAAGAGGGCAGGGAAATAATGGAAGCCATGGAAAGTTTATCCTCTTTCTCCTAGTGGCAAAACTTTTACGTATATGCCAAAAATCTTAGATTAAATAACCTCTGGGGAAAAAAGCTCTGGTCCTGTGTTACTGCTCTACTGGGGTGCAATGGGGGTGCTTTTGGGGAGGTCCATGGTGTTTCACTTCAATCCTGCCTACGCATTTCTGCAGTCTTTGTGTAGTTTACTGCCCCATTGGCTGTATGAATTCACCATTTGTGTAAGTTAAAAGTTTTATAGATGAGATGTTTTTGTGAGACTATTGTCTGGTTTTCAGTGGTTTGAGAACAGTTGAATGAGGGCACAAGGAAGTAATCTTAATGAATTTTTGGGGAAGTGTTTAACCATGGATTTCAATGCCATGAGGTACCAGGACAAAGGGTCTAGCTGGCTTCAATGAACAAATATTGTGTAAAATTCGGACCTTTGTAGAGAGCTACAGTGACATCTGCAGAAGAGTTCTCAATCCAGGGACAGATATCTGTAAAATACTTAGCTTTGTCATTCCACAGATTTTTTTTTAAAAAATGCAGATGTACTGTAAAAATATTTTTTTCATATTCATACGTTATATGACATATTTAACTGCATAAGTAAGTCCTTCCTTGGTAGCATGGTATGATGTTGCCCTGTTTCAGAATACATGTGTGTCAGGTGCAAACGAACATTGCAAATAATTTGTCTCGTAGATTATTTTTTTTTCAAAGTTGAAGAGAAACTCCTAACCTGGAAAAGGTCTATTTTCAGTAAAATATTCCCAAAGCTACTGGTGCTGATTAAACTAATGGATATTGCCCTGTGGTGGACATGATAATCTGTGCTGCTGATAATGAAAATAATTTCTTGACAATTCATTTTTCTTGAGAATACCATGTAAAATAATTTTTCTATCTTTCGTTGTTGGTATCTTAATCATTCATTTTTCAATCTGTTTTGTCATCAAAAGCTTGGAAAATCCAGGAGTTCCAGGTAGTCAGTCTTCTAAGGTTTGTAAGCAATTTTTCTTCACTGATTTTTTCATAACTCTTCCCCTTCATGTCCTTTTAAACTGAACTCCTGGAAAATTCCTTAGAAATAGAGGTTTTTGTAGGTTGCTTAGTTTCTTTAGCTTTCTTCTGGTTTGTTTGGTTTTTTTGTTTGTTTTTTTTGTGTGTTTTTGTTTTTGTTTTTTTTAAAATTCACGTCATGTAAAGGAAATTTGTATTCAAGGTAATATTAATTAATGCTAATAAAGTTTTAGAGCTGAAAGGTAGGTATACACAAGGTGGGGAACAACTTTTGGTGCTTTGTACTGCCAAAACAACATTTTAATTCCATCTTTTTCTGAAACATGAAGGCTGGGGTTGCAGTGCAAGTTGGATGCCTGTCTCCCAGTGCTTTCTAGCTGTAATGGATGTTTCCTGCTCGTGCAAGCACTGCCTTTCTCAAAAGTCTCCTTCCTGGAGACTCTTGAGATAATCTCTCCTCTACTGGATAATCTCCTCTCTTCTCTGGAAAAGCATGAGCCTTGGAAGACATTCTGTAGGTCTTTGGTACCCTTGTGAACTCAACTCTTTTCAGTTGGCCTACAAATGCAGGGAGCAAATGATTTGCGGTGCCACTTAATGGAGTTGTAGATGAAATCAAAGCATTCTTTTTTGCTTATTTTAAAATTATGTGATCAAATTTGGATACACATTTTAATACATTGGAGCGCTTGCTACTTACTCTCATGCTGTCTTCAACTACTAACTTATTCAAAGGGAATTCTGGGTATCTAAAATATTTAGATTGGGAGACAAGCATAGGCTTAAGATCACTATCTGAGTTCTTATGGTAGGAGCGTTACTTACTTTTTCCCAATGTTTTTTGTAAACAAAAATCATTAACTGCAAAACAGTTTCAGAGGAATTTTGAAAGACCATAAATACCACCAAGGAAATCTGCCACCGTTGCCTTGAAAGTATGCCACAGCATTAAGAATTATAAACACACCTAACTAAATCAGAGAGTGTGAGAGGGAGATAGATTGGTGGAGCCACACCTTGAGGCCAAGGCAGCAGATAGAGGACCCAGAAGAAGTAAAGGATCCCCCTGCTCGGGGAGGCAGGCGAGTCCCCTCCCGGCCTCCCTCACCTTCCCAGTTGCCCTCACGTAACAGGTACGGGGCTTTGGAAATTGAGGGCCAGGCAAATGAGGAGATCGGTGAAGATTCTTCCAGGGGGTTGCCTAGGGTGAGTCAGTCAGTCCCATGCATTAGGACTGCTTCTGTTAAGAGAAAAAGGTGGGTAATTGTTGTAGGTGATTCCCTTCTGAGAGGAAGAGAGGGCAGAGCAGATCCAGCCCACAGGGAAGTCTGCTGCCTCCCTGGGGCCCGGGTTAGGGATATCACTAGGAAACTCCCTGGTCTGGTACGGCCCTCTGACTATTATCCACTCCTGGTTGTGCAAGTAGGCAGTGATGAGGTGGCAGACAGTAGTCCAAAAGCGATTAAACGGGACTTCAGGTCACTGGGGTGACAGGTTGAGGGATCAGGAGCATAGGTGGTGTTTTCCTCAATCCCTTCGGTGGCAGGGAAGGACACTGAGCAGAACAGGAAAACACACCTTTTAAACAGTGGCTCAGAGGCTGGTGCCACCGGTGGAATTTTGGGTTTTTTGATCATGGGGAGGTTTACATGGCACCGGGCCTGCTGGCGACAGATGGAATTCAGCTGTCCCAAAGAGGGAAAAGGATCCTCGCTCATGAGGTGGCAGGGCTCATTGAGAGGGCTTTAAACTAGGTACGAAGGGGGAAGGGGATACAATAAAACTTGTTAGAGATGAGCCTAGGGGCAGTGTGCCAACATTGGGGGAGAAATCGGTAGCCCAGCTCTAGTGCATCTACACCAGTGCACGCAGCATGGGCAACAAACAGGAGGAGCTGGAAGCCATTGTGAAGCAGGATAGTTATGACATAGTCGCCATCACAGAAACATGGTGGGATGACTCTTATGAGTGGAATGCTGCAATGGATGGCTATAAGCTCTTCAGAAGGGATAGGCAGGGAAGGAGAGGTGGTGGGGTGGCTCTATATGTTGAGGAGTGTTTTGATTGTATAGAGCTCGATGACTATGAAGGTAATGTCAAGTGCTTATGGGTAAGGATGAGGGGGAAGGCCAACAAGGCAGATATCCCGTTGGGAGTCTGTAATAGAGCACCCAATCAGGATGAAGCAACAGACGAAGCATTCTACAAGCGGCTGACGGGAGTCTCACAGTCCCCAGCCCTGTCCTAGTGGCGGACTTCAACTTACCAGACATCTGCTGGAAATACAACACAGCAGAGAGGAAACAGTCTAGGCCATTCCTGGAGTATGTGGAAGATAACTTCCTGACACAACTGGTAAGTGAGCCTACCAGGGGAAGTGCCTTGCTAGACCTGCTGCTCACAAATACAGAAGATCTGGTGGGTGATGTGATGGTCGGAGGCCGTCTTGGGTTTAGCGACGATGAAATGATAGAGTTCTCGATTCTTGTTGAAGTAAGGAAGGGGGTGAGCAAAACCACTACCATGGACTTCCAGAAGGCAGACTTCAGCCTGTTCAGGACACTTGTTAAGAGAGTCCCTTGGGAGACAGTTCTGAAGGGCAAAGGGGTCCAGGAAGGCCAGACATTCTTCGTAAAGGAAGTCTTTGAGGCACAGGAGCAGGCTGTCCCCATGTGTCGTAAGACGAACCAGCAAGGAAGACGACTGGCGTGGCTGAACGGGGAGCTTTGGCTGCGACTCAGGGAAAAAAGGAGAGTTTACCACCTTTGGAAGGATCTAGTTAGGTCATGCAGAAAAAACATCAGAAAGATGAAAGAACAGCTAGAACTTAATCTGGCCACTGTTGTAAGAGGTAACAAAAAAGGTT